>JAVJIF010014270.1:0-97597 GCA_038442645.1 Agave tequilana
TTTTGGTGAAATCGGCTTTCAGAAATTCAATTTCATTTTCAAAATAAAATCTTAGAATCCACTATGGACGGCGTCTACACTGGGTAGGCCGGATTTTTGATAAAATCTGAAAAATCTCAGAAAATGTCTGAAAGAAGAAAAAAATTTTTAAGAAGAAATATGAAAGTGGAATTCAGAAATTTGATTCCAATTGTAAAGTAAATTTCTAGAATCAACCAGTGATACTGGCCGACACCAAATCTAGGGAATTTTGATAAATTCTAAAAATTCTCAAAAAAATTATTTAGATAGAAAACACTATTTTAAGAAATAATGTGAAATCCATTTTTCAATTTTCAACTCCATTTGTGAATTAAAAATCCGAGAGTCGATCAGCGACACTAGTCGACACCGGTTTTGAAGATTTACAATTTAATTCAGAAAAATTCCAAAAAATCTAGAATATTAAAACATAATATTTGAAATTGAAATCAATCAAATCTGAATACCAAAAAGGTCAAATCATGCAGTACTGCTATATGAGTAAGAATTTAAATAACAGAAAATAAAAAATACGCTCCAAAAATTAGGACATATAGCTGTGTACGCATTCTGAGGATGGGGTGTTACATTCATGGACAGTGAATCCAAATTGTGTATAACTTTGTTAAACTTTTGATGCCATTGTTTGGGTGCTTATTTAAGTCCATACAATGATTTCACAAGTTTGCACACTTTGTTTTCTTGTCCCTTGGAAATGAATCCTTTTGGTTGGTCCATATAGATCTCTTCTTCAAGATCGTCATTCAAAAAGCAGTCTTGACATCCATTTTGTGAATGAACATGTTATGAATTGATGCAAGTGCTAGAAGGATTCTGATAAAGGAGATCCTGGCTACAGGAGAATAGGTGTCAAAGAAGTCAATACCTTTTTATTGGGTGAAATCCTTGGCAACTAATCTGGCTTTGTATTTATTGACAGTACTATTGGGTCAGAGTTTCTTCTTGAAGATCCATTTACAACCTACAGGTTTGCATCCTGCAGGAAGATCAGTGAGAATCCAAGTGTTTTCTCCATTATGGACTTAATCTCACTGTCAATGGCTTCTTCCCAGAAGGAGACTCAGAAGAGTCCATTACCTCCTTAAAAGAGTTAGGATCACCTTCCACAAGATATGTAAATAAATCTTCACCAAAAGATGTAAGAGTTCTTATTCTTTTGCTCTTTCTAGATTCAGAATCAGTTATAAGAGCAGAACTAGAAAAAGGGACATCAAAGATAGAAGGAGTGCAAAGAAGGATCATTAGGAATTCTAAACTTGAAAGGAAAGATGTTTTCAAAGTAAACAACATCCCTAACTTCAATGATGGTGTTGTTAGATATTTCACTGATCTAAGAGTTAACCACTAGAAATCGGTTAACATTGCTATCTAGTGCATATCCGATGAAGATAGCATGAACAGTCTTGGGGCCGATTTTCTTTTTCTTCGGTTCCGGTTTTGAAACCTTAGCTAGGCAACCCCAAACTTTGAAAAATTGAATGTTTAGAGTTCTCCCTTTTCAAAGTTCATATGGAGTAATGTCAGAATCTCTTTGGGGAACCCTATTGAGTATAAAACAGGCAGAAAAGAGAGCTTCACCCCAAAGATTTTCAGTGCACCTGAGCTGAGTAACATGCAATTCACCATGTACATCAGTATTTTGTTCTTTCTTTCAGCTACACCGTTGGATTGAGGTGTGCATGAAGCAGTTGCCTCATGAATAATATCATGTTATTGACAAAATTCTGTCATATCATTTGAGGTATACACCCCCCTACGATCAGATCTTAGAATTTTAATCTTCTTTTCGCGTTGGTTCTGAGTTTCGGCTTATACACCTTAAATCAATCGAGGAGTTCACCCTTAATTTAAAAAGATAGGTGTGACAGAATTTGGAGTAGTCATCAATGAATATCACAAAGTATCTTCTACCACCTCGAGTGAGAACTCTGTTCGAGTCACACACATCACTTTGAATAAGTTCAAGTGGTTCAGATGTCCTTGTGATAGAAAGAAATAATTTTCGGGTATTCTTACCTTGAACACAGATTTCACATCTAGAAGATTTGTCAAAAGAAGATTTGGGAAAGAGATTCAAGTTAATCATTTTCTTGATAGAATTGAAGTTGACTTGTCCCAGTCTTCCATGCCAGATATCATAAGACTTAATGTACAAAGTAACAAGAATAGAAATTTTATTGTTAGAAGAATTTATTACATTGAGATGAAAAAAGGCAATCACAAACAAGCCTTTTCCAATGAAGATATTAGACTTGGAGATTACAAACTTACTAGATTCCTTGATAATCCTATAGCCAGTTTTAAGAAGTGAAGACTCGCTGATCAGATTTCTCCGAAGTGTGTGTACATAAAGGATGCCTTGAGAGTCAAAATTTTTCCTGAGGTCATTTTGAGATTAATACGTCCAGTTCTCTTTATCTCTCTAGTGGAGTCATCTATCAGGCTCACGCTTCCTCAATGTTGTTCCTGATAGGATTTAAATCAGGAGGTATTAGTATAGATATGAATATTGGCTCCTGAGTCTAACAACCAGTCAGAGGAGAAGGTGATAGAGTTGACAATAGGAAGAGAAGAATCTAACCTAAAGGAGTTGGAGTTCAGTTCCACCATGTTGACCTTGTGCTGGCCATTTCCTCCATTTCCTCTTGATTGGGCTTTGACAGATTCTTTCTTCCGGTTGAAACATTAAGGCGCCATGTGATTTGTTCTCCGCAGGCGTAGCAGAATCTCCCATCAGTTTTCTGGCTAAAGGTTTTAGGTTTGAAGGAGAAAGATTGAGAAGGTTTAAAAGAAGAAGAGCTTGCATGGGGAGAAGAATGAAAATGATTAGGTTTTTTGAACTTCTTGCCCTTGGAATTCATAAATTTACACTTAGGCTTATCCTCAATCAAGTTCACTTTAGCTTTCATTTCTGACTTTGTTTTAGAGTTTTACCTATGCTGATCTTTTATGTGAATCGCTTTTAGGACTTGAACAAGGGTTGGTCACCTTGCTTGTGATGGAGGTCTCCAGTAAAGGTTGATCTGGAAGGAGGAAGTTTGTCTATAAGACAAGACACCTTGTAATCGTCGGAGAATTAATTTCCTTTTGATTAAGTGTTGTATATAATCTTGAAATTTATGAAGTTGATCATTGATAGGTTTACTATCAGTCATCATGAATTTATTGAAGGAGGAGGAGGTGAATAGTTCGATTCCAGCATCGTCGAGGCCATATTCATCCTCGAGAGCTATCCATAATTTTTTAGCACTCTTATATTCATAATAAATATCATATAGACTATCAGAGAGTGCACTAAGAATCCTATGGAGACAACAATAGTTAATTTCCTCAGGTTTCAGTTAGATGTAGGAGGAAGGAGTTATAGGAGGAGTTTCTACAGGAGAAGATCCAACATATGAAGGCTTAGGAGAAGGTGCAGGAATGGTGTCATTTATGGCTGATATGAGACCTAAAGTGGTTAACCAGTACTTCATCTGATTTGCCCATCTCTTAAAGTATGTGCCAGAGAATTTCTCCAGTTTAACACCCTTGGAATGATCAGGGTTGGCCATAGAGACGTGATGTGCTACCTGAATTCTGTATTTCAAAATTATTTTGATAATGTCAGAATTTAGTTTATATTGGTAGCTTTTAGATTAGGGTTTGCAGAATAAAATAATGTATATTCTTTCTTTAAATATGTGCCAAATAATATAAGCGAGATATAACAAGATATAAAATTGTCCTTTTAATTTTTCTAATTCAAAATTATAACAAACATAATTTCTAAAATGTTATTTCAATTAAAATTTTGAAATAGACTAACAGGAATTAAATAATAATTGACTTGCAAGAATAAATAATCCTTATAGCAAATATCACAAAATTAAACAATTTTAATTAACCAAATTTTATTGCAAGAAGCAGTTAATTAATTGATGCATGCATGTAAAATCTTGCAATAAAAGTTTATAATATATATATTTAAAAAAGACAAGATTTAAATAATTTAAATTATATTGTAAATATTTTCTTTTGTAACAAAAAATTAATAAGATGTTGTAATTAAAACAAATGAATAAAGTGTGTAATGAAAAGAATTTGGCCTTATAATAATTAGAACAAATAGATTTTACTTTGAAAGAAATTAAAAGAGATTAAAATCAGATAAGATTTTAAGAAATCTCACAACAGGATTACTTACAATAATATGTTATGATAAGATCTAAATAGTTTAGAAAAATTTATTATAATAATTTTTGTAATGAAAATTTTAACGCTAATCTTTTAAGGGTAAAGAAAAAATTGAAACGCGATCTTTTAAATAATTTTGTATGAACTTGTAAAATACAAATTGTAAGAATGCAAAATTTTCTTTTTAAGATTTTTTAAATAATTATTTTAAATAATTATCTTTACTTGCAGGGACAATTTTAATTTTATTTGCATGAAAATTATCAATTGCATGAAACAGACAAGTAATTATATTGCATGAAATAATTCTCTAAATTTAATTGCATGAATCATCAAAATCTTTCTTCTAGATTGTAGGAAATTTTACTGGATTAAAACATACAACAACTATAAATCTTTTAAAAACTAATAAACTACTTATTCTAAGCATGCAACTAAAATACAAAATTAAAAGAAAATAAAAGGCTGGCCTGGGGTGACATAGTCGTACAAAAGCACTGCCCTTAAAGAAAGATGGCCGTTCTCTTGTCCGGACCTTGAAATGACCTCCTCTCCTAGCGATAAAATTCTCCCGGTAATACACCAGCACCCAACTCAGAACAATGAGTCAGGCCTCTGCTCAGACAGAGATTCGTTACCCTTAAGTGGAAAACAACATTGAGAAAGCACCAAAAACCCGATCGCAAGAACACAATTATTTTTAGCAGAATATATGTGTAATATCCCTAGTTTAAAGTACCGTATTTTTCTTAGTATTATTTCATTTTATTGATTATCTTATTAATATTATTTGATATTAGTAGTATTATTCTTCTTTCTTTTTTTTTCTGTTCCTAAACTCCATTTACCTATTACCCATTTTCCCCTTTACCCCTTTAATCCATTATCCTTATTCATAAATCCAAACCCGTTTACGAATGATCCAAACCAATTACCCCAAATCAAATCCTAATCTCAACAACTCATAATCTAAATCTTAACTTATCCTATCTACTAATCCCAACTAATCCTATATCCTATCAAATCCTAACAACACAATCTAATCCCAACAAATCCCAAAACTAATCCTATCATCAGCCGCCCAACCTCTCCACTGCTGCCGTACCTCCACCCGCAACAGCCCAGACCGCCTCCAACGCCACAGCGGTAGCAGCAGGTCATGAGCACCTGTTCCTCCCCCATGGCTACGCAACCACAGCAGCAGCCCCGCAACATCAGCGTCCAGCAGCTCTTCCTCCTCGCGTACAGCCCTGAGCCCCTTCTCAGCCTCCACGAGCGCGCGCCGGCAGCACAGCCGGCCTCCCCTTCATGGACGGCAGCACCATCCCACAGGCGTGAGTGTCCCCCCCACATCTCTGTTTTCCCTTCTTTCATTTTATGCATAGGTATTAATGTGTATATGATGTTGAATTATCTATTGTGTTGTGTGTGTTTTATTGTGTATGAGACATCTTACTCCGAGCCATTTTTCGGCTCTCCGTGGACCGCCGTGGATCACCGTAGGCGAGAGCGAACGCGCCCGTGCCCCCATGATGTGAGTGTTTCTAACTCATCCTCTTTGTGTAAAATAAATGTGTGGATTGATCTCTCCCTCTCTGTATATATTGTGTGTTTGTATTAATGTTTATAAGATTGGGAATGTGTATCTAATATGGAATTATTTATGTTTGGGAGTTTTAAATGGAATGTGGGAATATGTGTAGGTGTTTTCTCAATGATAGGCATGCAGGTAGAGGTATTAGTCGACTTGCACCATATATTAGTCGACTAATACACCTATTAGTCGACTTACCTTTGCCCTATAGTCGACTAGGTTCCCTTTTAGAATAGTTGTAGACTTTCTATTTGTCGACTGTAACCAACCTTAGTCGACTACCCCATTCCCTATAGTCGACTAATAACCTACCATAGTCGACTTGTCATTTCTTGTAGTCGACTAATATCTTATATTAGTCGACTTATCCTAGCTGTAGTCGACTATGTGTTTGTCCTGTAGGTCATGTACTCTCTGTTTTTGGCTATTACTCCTGTTAGTCGACTTGCATTTCCTATAGTCAACTAGTACTCCTATACTAGTCGACTTATAATAGCCTTAGTCGACTAGTTGCTGTTCTAAAGGTTGTGTAGTCTCTGTTGCTGACCAATACTTATATGTTAGTCAACTTGCCTTCCCTGTTAGTCGACTAGTACCCTTTTATAGTCGACTTATTATACTTGTTAATCGACTAACCCCTACCCTAGTCGACTTGCTCCTTCCCCCTAATCGACTAACTTTAGTTTGACTGCTGTTCTTAGATCTCTTATTGGATTGAGGACTCTACCCTTGAGCTAAGATATTGGCTATAGATGGATGAATATGATTCTAAGAAATAGATATTGGTTGGATTGACCTGACTTGATAGATCTTAGATACATGTATCTGATATATCACTAAGATTTGGGATCTTAAGATTAACTTTAATAGAAGTGAGAATTTGTGAAGACTTGGGGATCAGAGTAGATCGATAGAGTGAGAGAACTGAGCTCTGATTATCGATATATTGAGATGGTGGTTCATTGTATCAGGTTACTCGATAAGGATTGATACATAATGTTCATGATGACTATTGAAATTATGAGTTGGCAGATTCATTGGTATTGTATTCGGTACAATTATGAGATTTTGGGTCGGTTATATATATGAGATCGTATATTGACTAGAGGTGTCTAGACTGTTACTGTATTATTTCATGTTACTAAAAGTTACTGAAAAATGATTGTTTGACCGTAACACCCTGTACAGTTCTATTGTTCATTGTATGCACGGTTACTGTTACTGTTCACTGTTACTGATATTTGTTCACTGTGTATACGATTACTGATTGACTGTTACTGTACTGATATTGTTACCGTCACCATATCGTCCCAATAATCAAAATAACAAGCATATTGATTGTTATAAATAATACTAACGAACTGACTGTGACACCTGACACTTTTTTACGGGACCTTGGCATGACTATAATACTGCTACCTGACATCTAGTATCCCCTGTACTCATGTCCCATGCACTGCTACCCTGTTAATAGCACAGTCATACCGGCGTCCGGCGGAGCATGTCGCCTGGCGTCGGGATGACGAGGATGTATCCCACAATCGTGCTAGTGTCCGGCGGATCCTGAATGGAACTAAGTGCCACATGGAGGAAAGTGCCACACCATACACACGGTGGGGGCCACCTCTAGAATCTATTCCCCTCAGAGTAAAGTGCCACACAGAGCAAAGTGCCGCACTACACACGTGGTGTGGGCCACCTCTTGAATCTGTAGGGGCCACCTCTTGAATCTGTAGGGCTATCTCCTGCCTGTACCGCCTGGTGTTAGCGTGATAAAGTATTCTCAGTGCATATTAACATCTACACGTACCTATATGATGATAACGCCATGAGTATATGTTAATTGGTCTCTTCCCTATTCGAATAATAATAACCGCATATCAGAGTTCGGATGAGTTCTACTGAAAGTGCGGGCTCCAGTGTGAACTGTCGGTGTTGTGGGACGCCGGTGGAAAGGGACAAAGATAACAAAGAACACTAATGATTATTATCGAATAATTTGAATGAAATCCAATGTGTTATGCCCTGAATTGATACTCTGCCTTATGACATTGACCATACACGTGACCAGATTATATACCAGACTAGTAACATATGATAGGTTACACATCTGGACATCAGTTTTTTGTTTACAGTCATTTTACTTGTCTTTTATCTGTACTCTTATTCATGTTATTGTTATTCAGTTGCTTGTTTATCATATTATTTGGTTATCTAGTATTTACAGTTATCTTGTTATTATTCTGTGCACATTGTTTATATGCACGAGCTTTTCCCTTTACACACACACTCACCAGGTCGCTTTCTGACGACCCTGGATTTGCACGTCCAGATATTGGATGCTTGTTTCTATTGTGCAGGTGTTCGATGAGACTGTACGCTTTGCGAGGAGCCGAACTCTCTCCCTTTTGATTTTGGTACTCTTGCATTCTTGCTATTATTCTTTGATTCTTGTATATCACACTTAGCTTCTATTTCATTCCTTATTTCATCGGGGATCATATGTAGCCTTTATATGTATTATTGCGGTGATCGTTAATTATTATGGTTCAGATTTATACCTTGTTCAGGTTAATTTAGGCTTAGTGTGTATACGTGGGGTAATTTCCTCGCGTATATACGTCGCCGACTCTTGTCGCGACTCCGTTTCCGCGTATTTTGAGAAACGGGGCGTGACAGGGTTTTTTTTGGTATCAGAGCTAGGTTTCGACATAAAACGGACTTGATTCTTACCAATAACTTGAACGAGCTATAATTATACTGCAATATACATATAGGATTCACATGTTGATTTTGAGCCTACTTGGAATTGACTGTCCTCTCTTTGAAAATTCATCTCTTTAACCTTTCGATCTCCCTGATCGCACCTCTTCTTTTAGAGCGATCTGAATTCCATCTTGATTTCTATTCTTCTTTTGATTCTATCTTTTCTGATCTTATCTTCTGAAATCGGTTACCTCATTCTGAAGCTGGTAGCAGAGATCAGAGCGCGCAGCGGAATCGTGGTGTCCCAGCGAGTCAACATGGAAGCTTATTGTTTTCTCACTATATTTTGATTCTCTTATCTTTCCCTACGTTATTGAAATTTCGAGGACGAAATTTTTATAAGGTGGGTAGAATGTAATATCCCTAGTTTAAAGTACCGTATTTTTCTTAGTATTATTTCATTTTATTGATTATCTTATTAATATTCTTTGATATTAGTAGTATTATTCTTCTTTCTTTTTATTTCTGTTCCTAAACTCCATTTACCTATTACCCATTTCCCCTTTATCCCTTTAATCCATTATCCTTATTCATAAATCCAAACCCGTTTACCAATGATCCAAACCAATTACCCCAAATCAAATCCTAATCTCAACAACTCATAATCTAAATCTTAACTTATCCTATCTACTAAATCCCAACTAATCCTATATCCTATCAAATCCTAACAACACAATCTAATCCCAATAAATTCCAAAACTAATCCTATCATCAGCCGCCCAACCTCTCCACTGCTGCCGCACCTCCACCCCCAACAGCCCAGACCGCCTCCAATGCCACAGCGGCAGCAGCAGGCCGTGAGCACCTGTTCCTCCCCGATGGCTGCGCAACCACAGCAGCAGCCCCGCAGCATCAGCGTCCAGCAGCTCTTCCTCCTCGCATACAGCTCCGAGCCCCTTCTCGGCCTCCACGAGCGCGCGCCAGTAGCACAGCCGGCCTCCCCTTCATGGACGGCAGCACCATCCCACAGGCGTGAGTGTCCCCCCAACATCTCTGTTTTCCCTTTCATTTTATGCATAGGTATTAATGTGTATATGGTGTTGAATTATCTATTGTGTTGTGTGTTGTTTATTGTGTATGAGACATCTTACTCCGATCTATTTTTTGGCTCTCTGTGGACCACCGTGGATCACCGTAGGCGAGAGCGAACGCGCCCGTGCCCCCATGATGTGAGTGTTTCTAACTCATCCTCTTTGTGTAAAATAAATGTGTGGATTGATCTCTCCCTCTCTGTATATATTGTGTGTTTGTATTAATGTTTACAAGATTGGGAATGTGTATCTGATGTGGAATTATTTATGTTTGGGAGTTTTAAATGGAATGTGGGAATATGTGTAGGTGTTTTCTCAATGATAGGCATGCAGGTAGAGGTATTAGTCGACTTGCACCATATATTAGTCGACTAATACACCTATTAGTCGACTTACCTTGGCCTATAGTCGACTAGGTTCCCTTTTAGAATAGTTGTCGACTTTCTGTTTGTCGACTGTAACCAACCCTAGTCGACTACTCCATTCCCTATAGTCGACTAATAACCTACCATAGTCGACTTGCCATTTCTTGTAGTCGACTAATATCCTATATTAGTCGACTTATCCTAGCCGTAGTCGACTATGTGTTTGTCCTGTAGGTCATGTACTCTCTGGTTTTGGCTACTACTCCTGTTAGTCGACTTGCATTTCCTATAGTCGACTAGTACTCCTATACTAGTCGACTTATAATAGCCTTAGTCGACTAGTTGCTGTTCTAAAGGTTGTGTAGCCTCTGTTGCTGACCAATACTTATATATTAGTCGACTTGCCTTTCCTGTTAGTCGACTAGTACCCTTTTATAGTCGACTTATTATACTTGTTAGTTGACTAACCCCTATCCTAGTCGACTTGCTCCTTCCCCCTAATCGACTAACTTTGGTCTGATTGCTGTTCTTAGATCTCTTATTGGATTGAGGACTCTACCCTTCAGCTAAGATATTGGCTATAGATGGATGAATATGATTCTGAGAAATAGATATTGGTTGGATTGACCTGACTTGATAGATCTTAGATACATGTATGAGATATATCACTAAGTTTTGGGATCTTAAGATTAACTTTAATAGAAGTGAGAATTTGTGAAGACTTGGGGATCAGAGTAGATGATAGAGTGAGAGAACTGAGCTCTGATTATCGATATATTGAGACGGTGGGTCATTGTATCAGGTTACTCGATATGGATTGATACTTAATGTTCATGATGACTATTGAAATTATGAGTTGGCAGATTCATTGGTATTGTATTCAGTACAATTATGAGATTTTGGGTCAGTTATATATATATGAGATCGTATATTGACTAGAGGTGTCTAGACTGTTACTGTATTATTTCATGTTACTGAAAGTTACTGGAAAATGATTGTTTGACCGTAACACCCTGTACAGTTCTATTGTCCATTATATACACGGTTACTGTTACTGTTCACTATTACTGATATTTGTTCACTGTGTATATGATTACTGATTGACTGTTACTGTACTGATATTGTTACCGTCACCGTATCGTCCCAGTAATCGAAATAACAAGGATATTGATTGTTATAAATAATACTAACGAACTGACTGTGACACCTGACATTTTTTACGGGACCTTGGCTTGACTATAATACTGCTACCTGACATCTAGTATCCCCTGTACTCATGTCCCATGCACTGCTACCCTGTTAATAGCACAGTCATACCGGCGTCCGGCGGATCCTGAATGGAACTAAGTGCCACATAGAGCAAAGTGTCACACCATACACATGGTGGGGGCCACCTCTTGAATCTGTGGGGGCCACCTCTAGAATCTATTCCCCTCAGAGTAAAGTGCCACACAAAGCGAAGTGCCGCACTACACACGTGTGGGGGCCACCTCTTGAATCTGTGGGGGCCACCTCTTGAATCTGTAGGGCTATCTCCTGCCTGTACCGCCTGGTGTTAGCGTGATAAGTATTCTCAGTGCATATTAACATCTACACGTACCTGTATGATGATAACGCCATGAGTATATGTTAATTGGTCTCTTCCCTATTCGAATAATGATACCCGCATATCAGAGTTCGGATGAGTTCTACTGGAAGTGCGGGCTCCAGTGTGAACTGTCGGTGTTGTGGGACGCTGGTGGGAAAGGGACAAAGATAACAAAGAACACTAATGATTATTATCGAATAATTTGAATGAAATCCAATGTGTTATGCCCTGAATTGATACTCTGCCTTATGACATTGACCATACACGTGACCAGATTATATACCAGACTAGTAACATATGATAGGTTACACATCTGGACATCAGTTGTTTGTTTACAATCATTTTACTTGTCTTTTATCTGTACTCTTATTCATGTTATTGTTATTCAGTTGCTTGTTTATCATATTATTTAGTTATCTAGTATTTGCAGTTATCTTGTTATTATTTTGTGCACATTGTTTATATGCACGAGCTTTTCCCTTTACACACACACTCACCAGGTCGCTTTCTGACGACCCTGGATTTACACGTCCAGATATTGGACACTTGTTTCTATTGTGCAGGTGTTCGATGAGACTGTACGCTTTGCGAGGAGCCGGACTCTCTCCCTTTTGATTTTGGTACTCTTGCATTCTTGCTATTATTCTTTGATTCTTGTATATCACACTTAGCTTCTATTTCATTTCTTATTTCATCGGGGATCATATGTAGCCTTTATATGTATTATTGCGGTGATCGTTAATTATTATGGTTCAGATTTATACCTTGTTCAGGTTAATTTAGGCTTAGCGCGTATACGTGGGGTAATTTCCTCGCGTATATACATCGCCGACTCTTGTCGCGACTCCGTTTTCGCGTATTTTGGGAAGCGGGGCGTGACAATATGTAAAAAATTTGTGGGAGAAAGAGGGTAGATCGAAATCTGTTTTTTGTAAAAGATACGTACAGAGATAGAGTATTTATAACCCTCTGTAAGTCTTTCAGTTTGTAACAGCCCGGGAGAATCTGTGATCATACGCGACTGGTTGCAACGTGCAGATCTGATTCTCTTGGACGGGTCCAACTCTATCCGAAAATCTCAACAGAATTTTAAATAAAAATAAAAATTAAAAAACCAAAAAATGTAGCAAGTCCAACAAGCTCCTGAATCGAACTGCATTCGTGTCCGCAGGTCGCGGGCGCGCCCACCCGCACCTTACCCGATTTGTTTCGGCGCGTGTGCGCGCTTGTGGGGGATGTAGCCCATAGCCAACACTCATAACAATAGGCATGGGAGGAATTGATATATATACTACCCAACCTCCCATCTCCTATCCAATGTAGACTAAAACCAAAGTCAAATAAGAGGGAAACTCAAGTTTTCCCTCCAACTCAAACACATCCTACAGTCCCCCCCAAAACTTGAGTTTCAAGGAAGATAAAATAAATCAACAATAAATAACAATCAAATCATCAGATTATAAAACACGAGTGAAATCGGGCAACATCATACTGTGAATTCGGGACAGGTGGACTACGCCTGGAACCTTCCTTGGTGAATTCATCGTTATCTGAGAGACATAGTGGACTACACCTGAAACTAGCCTCTTTTACTAGATATTGATAGAATACACAGATAGTAAGTCCCCATCTATTGAGCGAGTAGGTTGAGCGTTAAAGGTCATACTCACAATAACCGACTCATGAGAGTTTCTAGGGTCAGCACCGCCCTGCCAACCTCGGCCATCACGGTTTCTCTCACGAAGGTAAGTTCTCCAAGGGTACTACAACTGGATAGTATACCCTCCACACTACATGCGTTGGACTTATTAAGAGTTAAACTAATCCTTACCTAACTGTATCATAAGAGCATCGTCACCATAGAGAAGGGGCAGTAGCTACAATACTACATACAAGATATAAACATATCTGGGTTGATGCTTCACACGAGTATCACCAGTCCATCTTGTTCCTACCACATTAAACCTCTTTCATGGAATTAACTTCAACTCAAGTAGGTTGCGTTCCCTCTATCGGTGAACTCTACTATGGGTTTAACCCCATCTCCCTCGATGGTTTTAGGACCACACTCCTAGAAAGACCCTTAGTCAATGGGTCAGTAATATTCTTCTCAGACTTTACAAAGTCCAGAAGTACAACTTTGCCCAATAGGCGCTGAACAGACTTAATTCTGATTTGTATATGTTTGTTCATCTTCTTATTGGCATTATCTTGCTTTAGAATCTCAATGGTGGATCTTTAATAAGTATGAACTGAGATTGAAAGTATGAGTCTAGGCACGATAGAGAATTCAGATAAAAGATCTTTTAACCATTCAGCTTCAGAGCAAATTGTGTCTAGAGCAATGAGCTCGGACTCCATGGTGCTCCTGGCAATCACTGTTTTTTTGCAGGATTTTCAAGACACAGCAGCACCACTGAATATGAATACATATCCAGTAGTAGACTTAACACTGTTGGAATTAGTGACCCAGTGGTCATCACTATAACCTTCCATAACATCAGGATATCCAGTGTAAGTCAGACAAAAGCCATTTGTGCCTCTAAGATATCTGAAAACTCTCTCTAGTGTAGTCCAATGTTCTCTAATAGGGTTAGTAGTATATCTATTCAATCTACCTACTATATAAGAAATATCATGTCTAGTCCTGTTGGAAATGTAGAGTAGTGAACCTATTACTTGAGAGTATTTCAGTTGAGACACAAGCTCACCCATATTCTTCTTCAAGGCAATTGAAGAATCATAGGGTGTAGAAATAGGTTTAGAATTATAAAGTCAAATTTATAAAGCATTCTTTTAATGCTATGAGCTAGACTCAAAAAAATTTCATTAGAGGTTTTGGATATTTTCATTCCCAATATATATTAGTAGAACCTAGATCCTTCATATCAAAGTTTTAAAAAAGATAATCCTTTACCTTTTGTATTGCATTAAGAGAAGTTCCAAGAATAAGAATATCATCTACATATAAACAGAGGACAATATGCTCATTGTCAAAGTTCTTAGAATATATGCACTTGTCATGTTTATGGACAGTGAATACAAATTGTGCAATAACTTTGTTAAACCTATGTTGCCATTATTTAGGAGCTTGTTTAAGTCCATATAATAATTTCACAAGTTTGCACACTTTGTTTTCTTGTCCCTTGGCAATGAATCCTTCTGGTTGGTCCATATAAATCTCTTCTTCAAGATCGTCATTCAAGAAATCAGTCTTCACATCCATCTAGTGAATGAACATGTTATGAATTGATGCAAGTGCTAGAAGGATTCTGATAGAGGAGATCCTGGCTATAGGAGAATAGGTGTCAAAGAAGTCAATACCCTTTTGTTGGGTGAAACTCTTGGCAACTAATCTGGCTTTGTATTTATCGACAGTGCCATCGGGTCGGAGTTTCTTCTTGAAGATCCATTTACAACCTATAAGTTTGCATCATGGAGGAAGATTAGTGAGAATCCAAGTGTTATTCTCCATTATGGACTTGATCTCACTGTCAATGGCTTCCTCCCAGAAAGGAGACTCGGAGAGTCCATTGCCTCCTTGAAGGAGGTAGGATCACCTTCCACAAGATAGGTAAAGAAATCTTCACCAAAAGATGTAAGAGCTCTTATTCTTTTGCTCCTTCTAGATTCAGAATCAGTTATAGGAGTTGAACTAGAAAAAGGGACATTAAAGGTAGGAGTGCAAGAAGGATGATTAGGGATTTTAGACTTGAAAGGAAAGATATTTTCAAAGTAAACAACATCCCTAACTTTAATGATGGTGTTGTTTGATATTTCTCTGATCTCAGAGTTAACCACTAGAAATTGGTTAACATTGCTATCTAGTGTATACCCAATAAAGATAGCATTAACAGTCTTGGGGCCGATTTTCCTTTTCTTTAGTCCCGATATTGAAACCTTAGCTAGGCAACCCCAAACTTTAAAAAATGAATGTTAGGAATTCTCCCTTTCTTCATATGGAGTAATGTCGGAGTCTCTCTGGGGAACCCTATTGAGTATAAAACAGGCAAAAGGAGAGCTTCATCCTAAAGGTTTTTTGGTGCACTTGAGCTGAGTAACATGCAATTCACCATGTCCATCAGTGTTCTATTCTCTCTTTTAGCTACATCATTGGATTGAGGTGTGTATGGCGCAGTTATCTCATGAATAATGTTGTGTTCTTGGCAGAATTCTGTCATATCATTTGAGGTATACTCCCTCCCATCATCAGATCTTAGAATTTTGATCTTCTTTTCGCATTGGTTCTCAGTTTCGACTTTATACACCTTAAACCAATCGAGAACTTCATCCTTAAATTTGAAAAGATAGGTGTGATAGAATTTGGAGTAGTCATCAATGAATGTCACAAAGTATCTTCTACCACCTCGAGTGAGAACTCTGTTCGAGTCACACACATCACTATGAATATGTTCGAGAATTTCAGATGTCCTTGTGATAGAAGGAAATGATTTTCGGGTATTCTTACCCTGAACACAGATTTCACATCAAGAAGATGTGTCAAAAGAAGATTTGAGAATGAGATTCAAGTTAATCATTTTCTTGATAGAATTGAAGTTGACATATCCCAATCTTTCATGTCAGATATCACAAGACTCAATGTTCAAAGCAATATGAATAGAAATTTTATTGTCAGAAGAATTTATTACATTGAGACGAAAAATGCCATCACAAACAAAGCCTTTTTCAATGAAGATATTAGACTTGGAGATTACAAACTTATTAGATTCCTTGACAATCCTATAGCCAGTTTTAAGAAGTGAAGACTCGTTGATAAGATTTCTCCGAAGTGTGTGTACATGCAGGACGCCTTGAAGAGTCAGAATTTTCTTTGAGGTCATTCTGAGATCAATACGTTCATTTCTCTTTATCTCTCTAGTGGAGTTATCTGTCAGGCTCATACTTCCTCAACGTTATTCCTGATAGGATTTAAATCGGGAGCGATTAGTACAGATGTGAATATTGACTCTTGAGTCTAAACACCAGTAAGAGGAGAAGGTGATAGAGTTGACAATAGGAAGAGAAGAATCTAACTTAAAGGAGTTGGAGTTCAGTTCCACCATGTTGACCTTGTGCTCGCCATTTCCTCCATTTCCTCTTGATTCGGCTTTGACAGGTTCTTTCTCCCGGTTGAAACATTAAGGCGCCATGTGATTTGTTCTCTGCAGACGTAGCAGAATCTTCCATCAGTTTTCTAGCTAAAGGTTTTGCGTTTGAAGGAGAAAGATTGAGAAGGTTTGAAAGAAGAAGAGCTTGCATAAGGAGAAGAATGAAAATGATTGGGTTTTTTGAACTTCTTGCCCTTGAAATTCATAAATTTGCGCTTAGGCTTATCCTCCACCAAGTTCACTTTAGCTTTCATTTCTGACTTGGTATTAGAGTTTTGCCTATGCTGATCTTCTATGCGAATCGTTTTTAGAGCTTGAACAAGGGTTATGTCACCTTGCTTGTGACGGAGGTCTCTAGTAAAGGTTGACTAGGAAGGAGAAAGTTTGTCTATAAGACAAGACACCTTGTAATCGTTGGAGAATTGATTTTATTTCGATTGAAAGTGTCGAATATAATCTTGAAATTCATGAAGTTGATCATTGATAGGTTTACTAGCAGTCATCATGAATTTATTGAATGAGGAGGAAGTGAATATTTCGACTTCAGCATCGTTGAGGCCATATTCATTCTCGAGAGGTATCCATAGTTCTTTAGTACTCTTATATTCATAATAAATATCATATAGACTATCAGAGAATGCACTAAGAATCCTATGGAGACAACGATAGTTAATTTTCTCAAGTTTTAATTAGATATAGGAGGAAGGAGTTGTAGGAGGAATTTCAACAGGAGAAGATCCAATAGATGAAGGTTTAGGAGAAGGTGCAGGAATGGTGTCATTTATGACTGATATGAGACCTAAAGTGGTTAACCAGTACTTCATCTGATTTTCTCATCTCTTAAAGTATGTACCGGAGAATTTCTCCGGTTTAACACCCTTGGAATAATCAGGGTTGGCCATAGAGACGTGATGTGCTACTTGAATTCTGTATTTTAAAATTATTTTGATAATGTCAGAATTTAGTTTATAATGGTAGCTTTTAGATTTGGGTTTGCAGAATAAAATAATGTATAGTCTTTCTTTAATTATGTGCCAAATAATATAAGTGAGATATAAACTTGTCCTTTTAATTTTCTAATTCAAAATTATAACAACAATAATTTCTAAAATGTTATTTCAATTAAAATTTTAAAATAGACTAACAAGAATTAAATAATAATTGACTTGCAAGAATAAATAATCCTTATAGCAAATATCACAAAATTAAACAATTTTAATTAGCCAAATATTGTTGCAAGGAGCAGTTAATTAATTGATGCATGTATGTAAAATCTTGCAATAAAAGTTTAATATATATATATATATATATATATATATATATATATATATATATATATATATATATATATATATATATTTAAATAAGACAAGATTTAAATAATTTAAATTATATTGTAAAAGATTTTCTTTTGTAACAAAAATTAATAAGATATTGTAACGAAAAAATGAATAAATTTTGTAATGAAAAGAATTTGGCCTTGTAATAATTAGAACAAATAGATTTTACTTTGCAAGAAATTAAAAGAGATTAAAATCAAATCAGATTTTAAGAAATCTTACAATAGGATAACTTACAACAATATGTTATGATAAGGTCTAAATAGTTTAGAAAAATTTATTACAATAATTTTTGTAATGAAAAATTTAATGCAAATCTTTTAAGGATAAATAAAAAATTGAAACATGATCTTTTAAATAATTTGATAAGAACTTGTAAAATATAAACTGTAAGAATGCAAAATTTTATTTTTAAGATTATTTTAAATAATTATCTTTACTTGCAGGGACAATTTTAATTTTATTTGCATAAAAATTATCAATTGTATGAAACAGACAAGTAATTATATTGCATGAAATAATTCTCTAAATTTAATTGCATGAATTTTCAAAATCTTTCTTCTAGGCTGTAAGAAATTTAGCTGGATTAAAACATGCAACAAATATAAATCTTTTAAAAACTAATAAACTACTTGTTCTAAGCATGCAACTAAAATACAAAATTAAAAGAAAATAAAAGACTGGCTTGGGGTGACATAGTCGTGCAGAAGTACTATCCTAAAAGAAAGATGGTCGGTCTCTCGTCTTGACCTTGAAAATGACCTCCTCTCCTAGCGGTAAAAACTCAACCGGTAATACACCAACACCCAACTCAGGATAATGAGTCAGGCCTCTGCTCAGACGGAGATTCGTTGCCCTTAAGTGGAAAACAGTATTGAGAAAGCACCAAAAACCCAATCGCAAGAACACAGTTATTTTTAGCAGAATATATGTAAGAAATTTGAGGGAGAAAGAGGGTAAATCGATATCTGTTTCATGTAAAAGATACGCGCATAGATAAAGTATTTATAACTCTCTGCAGATCTTTCAGTTTGTAACAGCCCGAGAGAATCTGTGATCATAAGCAAGTGGTTGCAACGTGCAAATCTGATTCTCTTGATTTTAAATAAAAATAAAAATCTCTACCCGAAAATCTCAACAGAATTTTAAATAAAAATAAAAAATAAAAAACCAAAAAATTTTAGCATGTCCAACAAGCCCCTGAATCGAACTGCATTCGTGTCCGCAGGTCGTGGGCGCGCGCCACCCGTACTCGGCCCAGTTCGGCGCATGTGCGCGCTCGTGGGGATGTGGCCATGGCCCAGCACTCATAACAATAGGAATGGGAGGAGTTGGTATATATACTACCCAACCTCCCATCTCTTATCCAATGTAGGATTAAAATCAAAGTCAAATAAGAGGGAAACTCAAGTTTTCCCTCCAAAATAACCCTCAAGGTCAAAGTGTCGTTGGTTGCAAAGTTCGAAGCTTATTGGGTTATACTTAAATTCTTAACATGATCCGGACCAATTTTGATTTGATCTGGATTTGATTTGTGTTTGAGTTGGAGTCAATTTCTATTTTAAGAATTTACAATGTAAGAGGAATGTATTGGATCAAGAAGTAAAAGAAAAAGGAAAGACAGAAAAAAGAAGAAAAAAATGTTAAAGGACTATGATTCTTATTTATGTACGACTTTGACATAATAGAGATATGCAATATAAGGGTCAATTCTCTCTCTCTCTTGGAGCTTCTTTCTTCTCTCTCTTTAGTTTGTATTTTCTCTGTTTCTGATTGTTTAGGGTTCGACAGAGTTTTGTGTTGGTTGATTGGGTTTAGGATTTTGAGAGATTCTCCACATCTTAAACTCGTATTATAATAGACTCTCCTCCTCATGTGCCCATGGACGTTGGTCATTCCAGTCCGAAAAACGTAAATGTATGCGTTCTTCTTTGCTCTTTATTTTCTTATTATTTCTTGGCTATGATACGGTCTATTTCATGTTTTTTCTAAGGTTTTTTCCTATAATAAATTGGTATAAGCGCCATTAAGTTGATCGGTCATGGCTAAGATATTTTCAGTTAAGCTCGATATTGAGAAGCTTGTTGGTGTCATCAATTTTAGTTGTTGACATATTAGAATGAACTCCATATTGACCCATGAAGGATTGAAGAAGCCATTTTTAGGAAAGAAGTATCCCACACCTGTGGTATTAGCCATCCAAGGCAAACCAAGTCCCTTTATGTTTATCCCCCATGACCTTGATCACTACTAACCAAGGCTGCCTGTGCCTATTGCTGTTGCATGCAGACAATTATAGCAACTATTGCTACTGGCTGCTGCTATCTCTTGCAGCTGTTGAAGCGTTGCAGAGAGAGGGAGAGGACAGTTGGTTGGTGGCTCTCATGGTTGGGAGAACGAAGGTTCTTTCGAGATTGGATGCATGGTCTTTTTGGTCTCATACGATGCGAGCTTGAGATAAAGAAGAAACTGAGGAGTTGATATTGATATGCTTTCTATGATTTTGTGCTCATTTTGAAGCTAAACAGAAGAACTACTATGTGGTACTAGTCTCATATCATACTATTAACTCTTTGCTCATCCACATTATGAAGAGCCATGACCAACCTAAACACACTACCCTGTGTTTTTGTTATTGCTTTTGTAGTAGTTACTGTCATCATCGTTGTCTCTGTTTTTGTTAGTGGCCAAGCAGTCCATTTAAATTATGCTAGCATGTGAATTCTAAAACAAGAACTTCAAGAATGTGATTGCAAGGTGTTTGCTCCTAGCAAAATACCACGAAGTACGATCCTGGGCCGAAAGCCCGCTAAAGGCTTCTTTTCGTCTCTTGGGCTTAAAGAGTATATCTGCATCGAGGGGAGAACTTTCTTAACTATTGATAAGAACATTTCAGCAAGCTCTACTAAATGACCTAACTGCTCTTCAACCACCACGTAAATATGTTCCCTGTAGGTGGCATCTCGGTTGGCCTTGGGTTCGTAAGAGCTCCGCTCACCCAACGCCGGTTTGAGTCTTGCAGCAAACATATTTATAATATATTTAATTTCGGTTACCGTGACCACTGATCAGACTCTGAGTTTGCTCCTCAGTGATCGCTAGTTGAATCCCGATGTGCAGTGTTTTCTGTACCACTAGAGTTATCATGCACATCCTTGTCAAACATCAGAAGGAAACTTAGAGAGAGAGATTGTTTTTTTTATGGGTTCCTTTTAAAAAACTTGTTATCATGCTCTTCTTCTTCCTCCTTCCTCCGATCTCCCTCCTCATTCTTCTCCAGCGACCCCCCTTCCCGACGCTCCTTCTTCCTCCTCCCCCTGCCTCCCCCTCCCCGACCTCCCCCTCTCCCCAACCTCCCTGACGCTCCTCCGCCCGCCCTCTACCCGCTCCCTTCCCTCCCCACGCAGCCCCTCCCCATCTCTGGATGTTCGGTCAGATCTGGCTGAATAGATAAATGCCTATCAGCCAGATTCAGCCGAACAGACCCTGTTCGGTCGGATCTGACCGAACAGACATGTTTCTGTTCGGCCATATCTCTGTTCGGCTAGATCCGGCTGAACAAGTCGCCACCATTCAGCAAAATTCGGCCAAACATCTGACATCTGGGGGAGGGGCGGGCGAGGGGAGGGTAAGGGGGGGGAGCACCAGGGAGGTCGAGGGGAGGGGGAAGGGGAGATCGGGGGCGGAGGGGGCGGAGGGGGTAAGTGGGGGGTGCCAGTGGTTGGGGGGGTTCGCCGGTGCAGGGGAGGCCAGGGAGGATGGGGGAAGGGGTTTGCCAGTTCGCTGGTGAATGGGGAGGTCGATGGTTGCCGACAAGGGTGGGAGAGGATGAGGAGGAGAAGAAAAGGTCACTTAGGCAATTTTAGGTTTTTTTTTCTTTTTCTTTTTTGTTTGAGGGGGAGGGGGCTTTTATCAAATTTGGGGGTGCTTTAATCCATAGGGTGCCTTCCTCATTTTATGGGATGGCAATATCTGCTCCCGCATGCCCAAGTTTAGGGATGGGACAAAATTGTCTACCGAATGTCCGCGAATAGTTTAGCAAATATCAAATATTCAATTCGAATCGAATTCGAATCAGAAAAACTATTCGATTCAAATAGTTGAAATTTGAACTCGAATACCATTCGGTCCGCTTCGATTCGAGCATGACATTGCTCACATTTCATTCAATCGAGTACCAACAAACCCTAGGGTCAAACTACCAAGCTGCCCTATGCACCCTCAATACCAAGCTCAAAATCACCTAAAGCATGACATTACTCACATTTCATCTAGCTGAGTACCCACAAATCCGAAGGTCAAACTACCAAGCTGCTTTATATCAAACACCTCAGATGCAGAATTTTATCACCATGGTCAGTTACAACAATGTGCAGTGAACCTCATGACCTAATTGAGGAAACTTGTCAAAACAATCATTCCCCCAGCCCCAATCCCAAACAAGATCCCTTACCCACGAATTGAGAAATGGAGATACTGGGATTGGCCTGACTTCCTCATTCAAAGCTTGTTGGGTCCTAAGGAGCAGGTTTCTCGCCTTCGATCTATCTTCAACTTCGACTCCCTCCCATTGTAATTTGAGCATAGTTGTCCAAATATATGAAAAAAAACACCTAGAGGGGGGGGGATGAAATAGGTGTTAGTGCTAATCTAAAATTAAATGCAAAACTAAGTGCGCTAAATGCGGAAGCTAATGTAAATTTTGCAACACACTTAGTACAATTAACAAGTGTAGCCGAATTCCCCGTGAAGGGTTCTGGACTAACTCCTCTTGATTCCCCTTGAATGGGTTGAGGTGCTATGTGAAGCTCTTGTTGATTAGGTACAAGTGAGGCACACACAAACAACCAATCATATACAAGATATAGCAATGTGAATTATGCAAGGCACACCACAAGCAAATGGATATGATATGACAATATGAATTGTGCTCAACACAAGAAAATATGATATGAATGAAGTATGATGCTTTGCACAAATAAATGAGAGAGAGAGTTGAGAGATATTGGATCAAACGCAAACACACGGATATGTTTCGAGGTTCGAGCCCCTAGCTCTACATCCCCGCCTACACCACCGTGTAGGATTTCCAATCCACTATAACGTCCACCGAGGACTCCCACCGAGGGAACCTTCACCGAGAAGGATTTTTACAACAATGGAGTACCGAACTCCTCTCTCAAACAACCACCTCACAACCGAGGGGTAGGCCCGTAGCCAATACAACAACCAATCCACCTCACACTTGAGGGATACAAACCAACAACCAACTCTACCTCACCAAGAGGGAGTAAACACCAATCTCCACCTCACAATAGAGGGAGCAAACCAACAACCCAAATCATAACCTCAACCTCTACCAAAGAGGGAGCAATCAAATAATGAGGGTTTACAAAGGTGGTCTCTTTCAACCACAAACAACTTCCTTTTTCTTTTTCCACAAAACAAGATCCTAATAGATTAGGATAGAAGATAGCTCAAGTGTGGAAACAAGGTGTTTTTTGAAACAAGCAATAAAGAAAAACTAATTGGGAAGTCTCTTGTAAAAGATGGAAAATGAAAGATCAAATCAAAATCCCAAAACTTAGTTTTCTTTGATTTTCTAAAAACCCAAAACACAAATCAAATTGGAAGTTTAAAGCCCAAACACTTTTGAAAACTTGTTTTAAACACTTTAGAAACCAGAAATTTTTCTCCTTGAAAATCTTAGCCAAAAACCCAAAGAGATGGGGTTTATATAGGCCCAATACAAAACTAGCCGTTAGAGCTGAGCTGCCAGCTCTGACAGGCAGTGGTCGACCGGCCCGGTCGACCGCCAACGGTCAGAATTGTGACCGTTGGGCAACCACGGTCGACCGGCCCGGTCGACCCAAACAAACAGAGAGCTCTGCTCTCAAACCGGTCGACCGTCCCGGTCGACCGTCCCAATGTCTCCAAACATGGACAGATTTGTGCACGTCGGTCGACCGACCCGGTCGACCGACTTCAGCCTAGTCGACTAGGTCAGTTGACTTAGTCGACTAATAGAAGCCTGGAACAGAAACTGGGTCAGAAAAACTGGGAAAATTATTTTATAAAAATCTTTTATCTTTTCTGAAAATCCCATAAAACTTGTTTTAACATTTTGTATTGAAACACAAACTAGTAATAAAAATTTCAAGACATATATCAAACATATCGATTCATTTTTGAGTCTTGCAAATTTTATCAAAAACAAAACTTGTATTTTTATCAAACTTGATTTTTCAATACATGAATAAGATAGTCAAAATAAGTTTGTATAGGAAGTGTAAGCATGTATGTATATTGAACACATCTAATATACATAAAAACCATGTAAACTTGTTTTGATCTATTATTCATGAAAACCAAAATCCAAAAACATAAATCTTTTGTGTGTTGAGTGCACTTGAGCATATTAACTATACTAAACTTTACAAATGGATCTAAAATACACTATCTAAACTATGGATACCTAAGTCTTCTTGATGATCTTCATCTTCAAGTTGACTGGCTCCAAAACTCCATCCATGGGCTAGGCAATGTGTGATCTTGAAACTTTGGCCCTGAGAACATCATGAAAAGCTTCTAAACTCCTTTGTTGAAGCTAATCACCAACTAATATCTTGCTAATGATCTGAAACTTAAAATCACAAGAATATTAGTAAACATAACTACATGAGTTAATCATCATCAAAACTAGGGTGGAAGGCCTTTAGGCCAACAATATATACCAAGGGAGGATTCAAGCTTGGACATGGTCCCCTTGGCCGACTTCAATCCTCCCTAGGAATCAATCTACACATGATGGGGCGAACGACATAGGGGTGACAAAAGGAAGAACGGTCTCTGAATATTCATATTCATATACGTATGAGACACATAAAGATCATGGGCCCTTGGCTGGAATGAATGCAGAAGACAAGCTGCCAAAGTTTAAGATGTCGCTAATTGATAAGTATGATGGCCTTGACAAGTTTTGACTTAAATTCTTACTATGAACTTGATAAGTTTTGATTTGATCCAAATTTAGTTTATGTTTGTGTTTTGAGGATTCACAGAGTAAGAGGAATGTATTGGATGAAAAAGTAAAAGAATGTCACAAAGTATCTTCTACCACCTTGAGTAAGAACTCTGTTCGAGCTACACACATCACTATGAATAAATTTGAGAGGTTCATATGTCTTTGTGATAGAAGAAAATGATTTTCAGGTATTCTTATCCTGAACACAGATTTCACATCTAGAAAATGTGTCAAAAGAAGATTTAGGAATGAGATTCAAGTTAATCATTTTCTTGATAAAATTGAAGTTGACATATCCCAGTCTTCCATGCCAGATATCACAAGACTCAATGTTCAAAGTAACAGGAATAGAAATTTTATTGTCCGAAGAATTTATTACATTGAGACAAAAAAGACCATCACAAACAAAGCCTTTTTCAATGAAGATACTAAAATTAGAGATTACAAACTTATTAGATTTCTTGACAATCCTATAGCCAACTCTAAGAAGTGAAGACTCGCTGATCAGATTTCTCCGAAGTGTGTGTACATGCAGGACGCCTTGACGAGTCAGAATTTTTCCTGAGGTCATTCTGAGATCAATACGTCCAGTTCTCTTTATCTCTCTAGTGGAGTCATCTGTCAGGATCACACTTCCTCAATGTTATTCCTGATAGGATTTAAATAAGGAGCGATCAGTACAGATGTGAATATTGGCTCCTGAGTCTAACCACCAGTCAGAGGAGAAGGTGATAGAATTGAAAATAGGAAGAGAATAATCTAACCTAAAGGAGTTGGAGTTCAGTTCCACCATGTTGACCTTGTGCCTGCCATTTCCACCGTTTCGTCTTGATTGGGCTTTGACAGGTTCTTTCTTCCCGTTGAAACATTAAGGGGCCATGTGATTTGTTCTCTGCAAACGTAGCAGAATCTTCCATTAGTTTTCTAGCCAAAGGTTTTGGGTTTGAAGGAGAAAGATTGAGAAGGTTTGAAAGAAGAAGAGCTTGCATGGGGAGAAGAATGAAAATGATTGGGTTTTTTGAACTTCTTGCCCTTGGAATTCATAAATTTGCGTTTAGGCTTATCCTCCACCAAATTCACTTTAGCTTTCATTTCTGACTTGGTATTAGAGTTTTGCCTATGCTGATCTTCTATGCGAATCGTTTTTAGGGCTTGAACAAGAGTAAGGTTACCTTGCTTGTGACGGAGGTCTCCAGTAAAGGTTGATCAGGAAGGAGGAAATTTGTCTATAAGACAAGACACCTTGTAATCATTAGAGAATTGATTTTTCTTCAATTGAAAGTGTCAAATATAATCTTGAAATTCAGGAAGTTAATCATTGATAGGTTTACTATCAGTCATCATGAATTTATTGAATGAGGAGGAGGTGAATATTTTGATTCCAGCATCATTGAGGCCATATTCATCCTCGAGAGCTATCCATAGTTCTTTAGCACTCTTATATTCATAATAAATATCATATAGACTATCAGAGAGTGCACTAAGAATTTTATGGAGATAATGATAGTCAATTTTCTCAAATTTCAATTAGATGTGGGAGGAAGGAGTTGTAGAAGGAGTTATAATAGGAGAAGATCTAACAGATGAAGGTTTAGGAGAAGATGCAGGAATGGTGTCATCTATGGCTAATATGAGACCTAAAGTGGTTAACCAGTACTTCATCTGTTTTGCCCCTCTCTTAAAGTATGTGCCGGAGAATTTCTCCGGTTAACACCCATGGAATGATCAGGGTTGGCCATACAGACGTGATGTGCTCCCTGAATTCTGTATTTCAAAATTATTTTGATAATGTCAGAATTTAGTTTATATTGGTACCTTTTAGATTAGGGTTTGTAGAATAAAATAATGTATAGTCTTTCTTTAATTATGTGCCAAATAATATAAGCGAGATATAACAAGATATAAACTTGTCCTTTTAATTTTTCTAATTCAAAATTATAACAATAGTAATTTCTAAAATGTTATTTCAATTAAAATTTTGAAACAGACTAACAAGAATTAAATAATAATTGCCTTGCAAGAATAAATAATTCTTATAGCAAATATCACAAAATTAAATAATTTTAATTAGCCAAATTTTATTGCAAAAAGCAGTTAATTAATTGATGCATGCATGTAAAATCTTTCAATAAAAGTTTATAATATATATATATTTATTTATTTATTTGTATATTTAAATAAGACAAGATTTAAATAATTTAAATTATATTGTAAAAGATTTTCTTTTGTAACAAAAAATTAATAAGATGTTGTAATGAAAACAAATGAATAAAGTTTGTAATGAAAAGAATTTGGCCTTGTAATAATTAGAACAAATAGATTTTACTTTGCAAGAAATTAAAAGAGATTAAAATCAGATCAGATTTTAAGAAATTTTACAATAGGATAACTTACAACAATATGTTATGATATGATCTAAACAGTTTAGAAAAATTTATTACAATAATTTTTGTAATGAAATATTTAATGCAAATCTTTTAAGGATAAATGAAAAATTGAAACACGATCTTTTAAATAATTTGGTAAGAACTTGTAAAGTATGAACTGTAAGAATGCAAAAATTTTTTAAAGATTTTTTTAAATAATTATTTTAAATAATTATCTTTACTTGAGGGACAATTTTAATTTTATTTGCATGAAAATTATCAATTGCATGAAAGAGACAAGTAATTATATTGCATGAAATAATTCTCTAAATTTAATTGCATGAATTTTCAAAATCTTTCTTCTAAACTGTAGGAAATTTAACTGGACTAAATCATGCAAAAAATATAAATCTTTTAAAAACTAATAAACTACTTATTCTAAGCATGCAACTATAATACAAAATTAAAAGAAAATAAAAGAATGGCCTGGGGTGACGTAGTCGTGCAGAAACACTGCCCTAGAAGAAAGATGGTCGGTCTCTCGTCTGGACCTTAAAAATGACCTCCTCTCCTAGAGATAAAAACTCTCCTGGTAATACACCAGCACCCAATTCAGGACAATGAGTCAAGCCTCTAGTCAGACGGAGATTCGTCGCCCTTAAGTGAAAAACAGCATTTAGAAAGCACTAAAAACCCGATCGCAAGAACACAGTTATTTTTAGCAGAATATATATATAAGAAATTTGTGAGAGAAAGAGGGTAAATCGATATCTGTTTCATGTAAAAGATACGTGCAGAGATAGGGTATTTATAATCCTCTGTAGGTCTTTCAGTTTGTAACAGCCTGGGAGAATCAGTGATCATACGCGACTGGTTACAACGTGCAGATCTGATTCTCTTGAACGGGTCCAACTCTATCCGAAAATCTCAACAGAATTTTAAATAAAAATAAAAAATAAAAAACCAAAAAAATTTAGCAGGTCCAACAAGCCCCTGAATCGAACTGCATTTGTGTCCGCAGGTTGTGGGCGCGCGCCACCCGCACCCGGCCCAGTTCGGCGCGTGTGCGCGCGTGTGGGGATGTGGCCCATGGCCCAACACTCATAACAATAAACATGGGAGGAGTTGGTATATATACTACCCAACCTCTCATCTCTTATCCAATATAGGATTAAAATCAAAGTCAAATAAGAGGGAAACTCAAGTTTTCCCTCCAACATAACCCTCAAGGTCAAAGTGTCGTTGGTTGCAAAGTACGAAGCTTGTTGGGTTATACTTAAATTCTTAACATGACCCGGACCAATTTTGATTTGATCTGAATTTGATTTGTGTTTGAGTTGGAGTCAACTTCTATTTTAAGAATTTACAATGTAAGAGGAATGTATTGGATCAGGAAGTAAAAGAAAAAGGAAAGACAGAAAAAAGAAAAAAAATGTTAAAGTACTATGATTCTTATTTATGTACGACTTTGACATAATAGAGATATGCAATAAGGGTCAATTCTCCTTTTCTTTTGGAGCTTCTCTCTTCTCTCTCTTTAATTTGTATTTTCTCTGTTTCTGATTGTTTAGGGTTCGACAGAGTGAGCGGGGGAGTGCCAGGGAGGTCGTGGGGAGGGGAAGGGGGGGATCGGGGATGGGGAGGCGGAAGTTGGGAGGGGGGCGCCAGTGCTGGGGGGGTTCACCGGTTCGGGGGAGGCTAAGGAGGAGGGGGAGGGGGTTCGCCAGTTCATCAGCGAAGGGGGAGGCCGATGGTCGCTGACAAGGGAGTGAGATGAGGAGGAGAAGAAGAAAAGGTCACTTAGGCAATTTTAGATTTTTTTTTTTTTGGGTGGGGGGTGGGGGGAGGGGCTTTTATCAAATTTAGGGTGCTTTAATCCATCGGGTGCCTTCCTCATTTTATGGGGTGGCAATATCTGCTCCCCATGCCCAAGTTCAGGGATGGGACAAAATTGTCCACCAAATGTTCGCGAATAGTTTAGCAAATATCAAATATTCAATTCGAATCGAATTCGAATCAGAAAAACTATTCGATTCGAATTTGAATCTGACTTTGAATAGTTGAAATTTGAATTCAAATACCATTCGGTCCGCGTCGATTCGAGCATGACATTGCTCACATTTCATTCAATCGAGTACCAACAAACTCTAGGGTCAAACTACCAAGCTACCCTATAGTGCAACCCTCAATACCAAGCTCAAAATCACATAAAGCATGACATTACTCACATTTCATCCAGCTGAGTACCCACAAATCTGAAGGTCAAACTACCAAACTGCCTTATATCAGACACCTCAGATGCAGAATTTTATCACCATGATCAGTTACAATAATGTGCAATAACCCTCATGACCTAATTGAGGAAACTTGTCAAAACAATCATCCCCCCAGCCCCAATCCCAAACAAGATCCTTTACCCATGAATCGAGAAATGGAGATACTGGGATTGGTCTGACTTCCTCATTCAACATGATTAATTGGTGTAGCTTGTTGGGTCCTAAGGAGCAGGTTTATCGCCTTTGATCTATCTTCAACTTTGACTCCCTCCCATTGTAATTTGAGCATAGTTGTCCAAATACATACCAAGGGAGGATTCAAGCTCGGACATGGTCCCCTTGGCCGACTTCAATCCTCCCTAGGAATCAATCTACACATGTTGGGGCGAACGACATAGGGGTGACAAAGGAAGAACGGTCTCTGAATATTCGTATTCATATATGTATGAGACACATATAGATCATGAGCCCTTAGCTGGAATGAATGTAGAAGACAAGCAACCAAAGTTTAAGATGTCACTAATTGAGAAGTATGATGGCCTTGACAAGTTTTGACTTAAATTCTTACTATGAACTTGACAAGTTTTGATTTGATCCAAATTTAGTTTATGTTTGTGTTTTGAGGATTCACAGAGTAAGAGGAATGTATTGGATGAAGAAAGAAAAAGGAAAGACATAAAAAGAGGACCAAAATGTGAAAGGACCACGATTCTTATTTTATGTACGATTTTGACCTAACAAAAATCTATAATAAGGGCCAGTTATCTATTTCTCTTGGAGTTTCTCTTTTCTTCATCTTTTATGTCTTTTTCTATTTCTGATTGTTTAGAGTTTGAGAGAGTTTTGTGTTGGTTGTACTGCGTTTAGAGTTTTGGGATGTAAGTCCCGAGAAGATGCCAATTGTAGATCTAAAATATAATGTCAACACATATACTAAACAAAGGATGATTAGAGTTAAATAAATAAAGAACTTGCAATAAAAGGAAATTAAATCTCAGAAAAGTTAAGCAAACGCAAATACGAGAGATTTATCCTGGTTCGATCCTTGTGACCTACATCCAGTCCCCAAGCCGCCCGCTTGAGATTTTCCTTTATCCTTTGACTTTGTACACCCAAAATCAACACCTTGTATCCCACTTGACAAATCTCCTTTGCCAAATGTATACAACTCTTCTTACAACAAAGAAGACCACAACACCTTGTACAACTTCTCTTCTACACTAAGAAGACGCTCTTGTACAATGCTTCCTTTGAGTGATTACAAACTTTCCTATAAGCCTAAATTCAGTATGTGATCGTGGACAAGGGCTATTATAGGTTTACTTTCAGAAATCTTCACTTTGGAGTAGGAATTTGGTGAAGAAACAGAAAGTGGGAACAATTTTCAGAGAACCAAAATTTTTGCAAGATTTTTGGTCAGAAAACTATATGTTTGAATTGGTGTTTGAACCCTAAGATAACAACCCTATTTATAACTGAACTCTATGGTTAGTTAGGGTAGTTATTAGGTCCAATTTGAATGTTTAAACGTTGGATAACGTTGAAGGAAACACCAGAAAACAGAAACTGTCCAACAGTCAGAAACTGCCATTAGTCGACTTGAGATATGAGGTTAGTCGACTAGGGTAGGCAAATTTCTCAAGGTTAGTCGACTATAGAAGAGACCAAGTCGACTAGGTCATGATAAACTCAAAAGACAAGTTTCTGGAAACTGAACCAAGTCGACCAGAACTATATTATAAGTCGACTAGGCCATCTATTAGTCGACTAGAAGGAGGGTATAAATCGACTACACAACTTATTAGTCGACTATATAAACCGTTAAGTTGACTAATAGTGATAAACAGAGAGTTGGGATCTTTCAGGACAAAAAGCTAGTCGACTAAAGAAATATGTAAGTCGACTATGCCAAGTATAAGTCGACTATAATAGGCTATAAGTCGACTAATAGGTTATGATGTGTGTGTGTGTGTGTGTCAAGGCTTTTAACATGCTATCAACAATTACAATACACATCATTATCAACTCTCCTTGGGAAGTCTTGATTATGAAGAACTCTTGAATAGACTTGTGCAAAAGAGCTCTATTGAAATGACTTCACAAATGTATCATCAAAAGCAAGTCCAACATTCTCCCCCTTTTTGATGATGACACTTTGTGTGCACAAATGCTTCCCCTGCAGAAAATAAGTTATATGTTCTCCCCCTACAGAAAATGGGTTATAACAGATATAGAAACACTTGTGTTCTCCCCCTGCAACAAATATATCATAACATGTATATATATGATAAATATTTGAAGTATTGTTCTTATCAAACTTCTTATATGGTACTTGAAAGATAAACATTAGATGATACCAATCATAAGAGTAAAGCATTAAACTTTTGGAGACTAAACCCAATTTGAATTTGGTTTCCATCTGTTAATATACACATAATTGCATGAATTACATGTATCATGTATGTATGATGCAATATAAGTATTTTTGTCAACAATTCTTAAGTTATTAGGAATCCATATAAACTTGTTCTTAATTCTTTTTGAAATAATATCAGACTTTCTTTTCACAAAAGAATTATATGGATTACTAACATATGAAGATTTTTCAAAAAATCTAAGACCATAATGATTATGTGACATCTTTTGAGATGGTAACAAATCATTCAACTTTTCTTTTCTTTGATTAAACTTAGTCACATTTTTCAAAATCTCTTCATATTTCATTTTGAAAACTGACATGTCTTTATCTAACACAGAAATTCTTTCATTTAAAGACACAATTTCCTTTTTAAGCAAAATATTTTCTTTTATAAAATTCTCATTATCCTTTTTCAATGATGATATCACTTTTTCAAAATCATCTTTTTGAGAATTTATAGAAGAAACTTGAGAGACATAACAAGAATTTTCTTTAAAAAGTTTTTCATTTTTCTTTAATAAAACTTTATTCTTCATTTTTTTCATTCTTTAGATCATTGAATAATTCATGGAATGCATCTAAAAGTTCAGTATATTGTACCTCATCTTCTTCTAGCGTCATGTAACAGATGTTGGCATGTTCAGTGATTTCTTCTTCGTCAGAGGAAGAGGAATCACTGTTCTCCCATGATGCTTGGTAGTCTTTCTTCTTTCTGAACTTTTTGCTCTTGAATTTACCTTTATTTTTGAGCAATGGGCAATCCTTCTTCATATGACCTGTTTTATTACAATTAAAACATCAAAACTTACCTTGCTTTAAGAATCTTCTGAATTTTCTTGAAAGCATTGCCATCTCCTCTTCATCGTCATCTGAATCGTCCGTGTCCGAGGATGCATGGAAGGCAAGTTCTTTCTTCTTTGAGAGAGATTGTTGTTCATCCTTCTTTCTGTCTTCGAGTTTCACTTCATATGCCATTAGATTACCAATAAGGTTTTCTAACGATATTGTTGAGAGATCATTCGCTTTTTCGATTGCGGTTGTCTTCTTCTCTCAATCTGATGTGAGTGCACGAAGGATCTTGCGAACTTTTTCTACTTAGGTGTATTCCTTTCCAAGGGATGCTAAGGAATTGGTAATGTCGGTGAATCTTGTAATCATTTCTGAAATGGTTTCATTCTCCTTCATTTTGAATAGTTTAAACCTGTGGACAAGAACAGAAATTTTAGATTCCTTAACCTTATTTGTGCCTTCATGTGTTACCAGAAGAGTGTGCCATATTTGATTTCCAGAAGTGGCTGTTGACACACAGTTGAATTCTTCTTTGGTTAAGGCACAAAATAAAGCATTCATCGCTTTGGCATCAAGGTTCGCATTCTTCTTTTGATCATCACTCCAAGCATTATAGTTGGTTGTCGGTTTAGTGTACGGTGCTTCTATAATGTTCCAAAGTTCGTAGTTGAGCGATTGCAAGTAGATCTTCATTCTACACTTCCAATAATTGTAGTTGGATCCGTCAAATAGAGGTGGACGTTGTGTAGAATGTCCTTCTTTGAATTATGACGAAGAGAACTCCATTGCCATCCTTGTAGATTATTGACTGGATATGCAGGGCTCTGATACCAAATGTTGAACCTACTCTAATACCAATTGTTGGTCTCGAGATGATGCCAATTATGGATCTAAAATACAATGTCAACACATATACTAAACAAAGGATGATTAGAGTTAAATAAATAAAGAACTTGCAATAAAAGGAAATTAAATCTCATAAAAGTTAAGCAAACGCAAACACGAGAGATTTATCCTGGTTCGGTCCTTGTGACCTACATCCAGTCCCCAAGCCACCCGCTTGAGATTTTCCTTTATCCTTTCACTTTGTACACCCAAAATCAACACCTTGCATCCCACTTGACAAATCTCCTTTGCCCAATGTATACAACTCTTCTTACAACAAAGAAGACCACAACACCTTGTACAACTTCTCTTCTACACCAAGAAGACGCTCTTGTACAATGTTTCCTTTGAGTGATTACAAACTTTCCTATAAGCCTTGATTCAGTATGTGATCGTGGACAAGGGCTATTATAGGTTTACTTTCAGAAATCTTCACTTTGGAGTAGGAATTTGGTGAAGAAACAGAAAGTGGGAACAGTTTTCAGAGAACCAGAATTTTTTGCAAGATTTTTGGTCAGAAAACTATATGTTTGAATTGGTGTTTGAACCCTAAGATAACAACCCTATTTATAGCTGAACTCTATGATTAGTTAGGGTAGTTTTTAGGTCCAATTTGAATGTTTAAACGTTGGATAACGTTGAAGAAAACACCAGAAAACAGAAACTGTCCAACAGTCAGAAACTTCCATTAGTAGACTTGAGATATGAGGTTAGTCGACTAGGGTAGGCAAATTTCTCAAGGTTAGTCGACTATAGAAGAGACCAAGTCGACTAGGTCATGATAAACTCAAAAGACAAGTTTCTGAAAACTGAACCAAGTCGACCAGAACTATATTATAAGTCGACTAGGCCATCTATTAGTCGACTAGAAGGAGGGTATAAGTCGACAATACAACTTATTAGTCGACTATATAAACTGTTAAGTCGACTAATAGTGACAAACAGAGAGTTGAGATCTTTCAGGACAAAAAGCTAGTCGACTAAAGAAATATGTAAGTCGACTATGCCAGTATAAGTCGACTATAATAGGCTATAAGTCGACTGCCAGTATAAGTCGACTATAATAGGCTATAAGTCGACTAATAGGCTATGATGTGTGTGTGTGTGTGTCAAGGCTTTTAACATGCTATTAACAATTACAATGCACATCATTATCAACTCTCCTTGGGAAGTCTTGATCATGAAGAACTCTTAAATAGACTTGTGCAAAAGAGCTCCATTGAAATGGCTTCACAAATGTATCATCAAAAGCAAGTTCCAACATGGGAGACTCTTCACATCTTATACTCTACCGATTATAACAAAGTCTCTCATGGAAGTTGGTTGTTCCTATTGAAAAATGTAAACATGTGCATTCTTCTTTTAGTCTTTATTCTACGATATCATAGACATCCTAAAATGTCTCAAATATAGTATAAAAGAAGTGGCCCGATGGACGACTGTTCCAGGCTTGTTCAGGTTTTTCCTCTATAAAAATCATGCTCTTTATTTTCATAGAGTCAAATTGGAGCCCCAGTATATGTTTGAGAAATTTTTGGTCTTTTCTCACATTATACTTGTTTAAAATTGGTGATAGACACTAAGTTCGCATTTTTCCATTTTTCTTGGGATTTTGAGAAGTTTCCAAACTGATTCTTACACATTCAACATTTCAGTAATTTTATTAAATCTAAATATTTTTTTAAAAAAAATGTCCCATGTCTTGTACCATCTGAAATTACTCCTCATAAGCTTTTTAACGCAACTTGAATCGTCAAATTTTGACATTGTATGCAAAAGTTATGAAAAAACAATAGCATTTTCTGTAATTCTGTTGAAAATCCGGATGGTAGTACAGTATCGTCTGACCTCCTTGGACAGTAGCCGAATACTGCCTAGTATTCTAAAATGCATTTTTTACTTTTAAGGGGTCGTTTTCAGTTTTTGGGACCACTTATGCTACTATTAGGGGCCCATAAACATCAGTTTTTTAACATTTTGCATTCATTTTATGCACCTCTCAAGGTAGTCTTGTCCCCTCTCCTCTTCGCTATAAAAGGAGGGGAATTGGGACTTGTCAAGAACACATCAACACAGCAGCAAGTGAAAGCAATTTCGATACTCTCTAAAAAAAAAGAGCTCTTGTATTTTTCTTGCTTCCTCTTCCTCTCAGATTTCTTCTGCGGGTGCTTTTTCGTGGTCGTGTCCGTGTCAAACGTGGTACAACACCAAACATGCTCAAGAGGCCAAATGTTCCTTGTCTTTGCGGCTCACTCTGCATCTCAATAAATATTCTCTTGTCTTAACTCTTTTTATTTCTTTCATATTCACTTTTGCACTTGATCATGTAGTATTTTTTTTGCATACATTTTTCTCTTTTATTTACCTAATTCTAAAGGGGTTTTAATTTGGAGATGTGGGACTAATGCTAGTAAGTCACTACATTACCCCTTCTTTCCCTTGCCCTAGCCAGGAGGGTAAGCACTCTGCATTTAAAATTGTTGTGTAATTTACATCATCTGAATAGATGCTATTTCAACCAAGTTCTTATTGCTTATTCTTTGTTTCTGATCCAAGGAAACGGGGTCGGCCTCGATTAACAGGGAAGGAGAACCTTCAACCCTATAAGGAAGCGAGCATGTGATCAACAACACTAGAGAGACTTGCGAGCCTGAATAAAAAAACACAGGTGGCGATCGTGTTGGCCCAAGCGTTCAATCGCTCGTATTTTGATAATTCACAACTCATGTAGTTAAGGACTAATAATCTTGAAGTGTTTATAAAGTTTAGAGGTTATTCAAGATCATATCATAAATCTCAATTTCATCAAATGTATATCAGACTATCTCAAGTTGATGATTGAATCTATGGAAGTCAAACTCAAGACAAATTCAACAAGAAGATTTTGTTCTACTTGAAAAGAAATTTTGTTTTTTAAAGTTAGAAGTTTTTGTTAAACCTTTAGATTATAGATTTAGCAACTCAAGCTTGAATACACACATACACGGTTTATTTCTTGGATTGTTGGAGTTCCAAATATATATATATATATATATATATATATATATATATATATATATATATATATATATAGAGAGAGAGAGAGAGAGAGATAGACTTGTATCCTTTCAAAAGGATTTGATCCCGGATCCTTCCCACTCAAAATCAACCCTCCAACATTCGAATACAAGATCCACTCCGTTGAAGTTGATCTATACTATTTCAAGTATCTATAAACCAAAAATCAAGTGTTTTAAATACTTTTTGCCCATCCATCAAGTGACGCAAAATGGACGGCCAAAAGTAGTAAGTTGGTTAGATCTATGTCTTTAGACATACAAATTCTCGATCCGGTCATTTCATTATGATCTAAACATTTAAAAACCCCTATAAACTAATTTTTGTTAGATTTCAAATGTTTTACACCGTTAAACTAACCAACTCACTATTTAGGCTGTCCGTTTTTTCCCTACTTGATGGATGGGCAAAAAGTATTTAAAACACTTGATTTTTTGTTTATAGATACTTGAAATAGTATAGATCAACTTCAACGGAGTGGATCTTGTATTCGAATGTTGGAGGGTTGAATTTGAGTGGGAAGGATCCGGGATCAAATCCTTTTGAAAGGGAGAGATAGACTTGTGTCATTCTGAAAGGATTCGAGATCGAATCCTTCCCACTCAAATACAACCCTACAATATCTGAATGCAACATCCCCTCATTGAAGTCGATCTACATTATTTTAAGTAACTAAAAATAAAATCATGTATTTTGTATATGTTCTGCCCATCCATCAATAGGCGCAAAATGAACGGCTGAAAATAGTATATTGCTTGGATCTACGTCGACCATTTCATCATGATATAAACACTTAAAACCCCTCACATACTAATTTTTGTTAGATTTCAAATATTCTACATCATTAAACTAACCAACTAACTATTTTCGCCGTCCATTTTGCGCCTAATTGATGGATGGGAAAAAGTATTTAAAATACAAGATTTTTTATTTTTAGTAACTTGAAATAATATAGATCAATTTCAATGGAGTGGATCTTGCATTCAAATGTCGTAGGGTTGTATTTGAGTGGAAAGAATTAGGCCTCGAATCCTTCCGAAATGACTCAAGCTCTCTCCCCCCATATATATATGGTGTGTGTGTGTATTGAAACGGTTATGTTCCAGGGTATCCCAGAGCGCCCCACTCTATTGTAGATAAATCTGTGTAGTGGTTATCCAGCCTCCAGACTAATCCCTAGGTGTCCAGGGAGCGAATTGAGCTAGCGGTTATTGGGGAGCAAACTCAGTACCTTACCGCCCAATCTGCCTAAGGGAGGCTTTGAACCCGTGGCCACTTAAGAGCAAACCAAGTGTTCACACCACTAGGCCACCTGAGAGAGAGAGAGAGGTGTACCTCAGCCGTCAGCTGAGGGGCTCTCTCAGCCGACGGTGATGCGCGATCTTAATCCCAAATCGGGGCTGAGATGAGATCTGAGCTTTTTTTTTTTGCATAACCCTCCCACTTAATACATCTAGGCTGATGTAGAACTCTTTTGAAAAAAACCCCACTTAATACATCAATCTCTCTCCCCTCTTTCTATCAGATCTGCCCGTGATTCTTTTCCTCTCAGATCTGCCCCTGATTCTTTCCCTATCAGATTATCTCAAATTGTGACGCCTCCAACTCTCCTCTTATTTCTATCCCTCCCAAGCCCCCTCATCTCTACGCCAACAGCAGCAAAGACCTACCCCCTCTCTCGAGCACTCCTTCTTCCCCTCCTGATCGTCGCTCATCTTGAGCTCTCCATCTTCCTCTCTCTTTCCCGCTCTCTCGAACTCTCTATCTTCATTCTATAGACCTTACTGGTGATGTTGATTTGGATCCCTTAGATCTACGGTTCGTGATTATGGTCACGGTCCTCTTTTAACTGAGAAATTGAGCAGAGAAATTGATACAAGCTTGTAAGTTCAGCTATTTATGTCATTGCACACCAAATACTCTCACATTGAAATAAAATTCTAACCCCAATCCTCAATCAAACATCATTTTACTTGCAGAACTTCACGACCATGGTCGCAGTCCTCACTATGAGGTGACAAACCTTATTTTAACTGAGAAATTGAGCAGAAAAATTCATGATAAGTTTATAAATTCAGCAATGGATGCCATTGCACATCAAAATACTCATTAAAATAAAATCCTAACCACAACTCAAAATTAAATATCTCATTACTTTTAGAACATCACGATCATGATCACAGTCCTCATCGTGAGGACTGCGACTATTTTAACTGAGAAATTGAGCAGAAAAATTCATGACAAGTTTGTAAATTCAGTAATTGATGTCATTGCATACCAAATACTCTCACATTGAAATATAATCCCAACTGTAACCCAAAATCAAATATCTCATTACTTGCAGAACTTCATGACCATGGCCACAGTCATCACTATGAGGACTGCGACCATGATCGCAGTCATATTTTAACTGAGAAATTGAGCAGAAAAATTCACGACAACTTTGTAATATTCATGCCATTACACATCAAATACTCCTACATTGAAACAGAATCCCAATCACAACCCAAAATTAAACATCTCATTACTTGCAAACTTCACGGCCATGGTCGCAGTCCTCACAATTGAAATTGAGTTGAAAAATTGATATAAGCTTATAAATTCAACAATTGATGTCATTGCACACCAAATACTCTCACATTGGAATAGAATCCCAACCACAACCCAAAATCAAACATTTCATTAGTTGTAGAACTTCCAAGAATATAATGATTTAGAGGCAAAATTCATTTGCAATATTGCCTGCTCATATCTCAAAGAATACAAGAACTTGTGTCTCGGATGGCTGAAAATGGACTTGCAACCAAATTGTTATGCAAAATCATCATCCCAAATGGCGAATCCCAGTTCATATTAGAGAAATTCCAGGTCTCAGCAATGATGAGCTATTACTCTGATCGGAGCAGAGCTTACGCTGCAGCTCATTGCTGTTATCGCTGATGTTGCTCGCTGCCGTCGATGCTCGCTGTGGATCAAGAGAGGAGAGGAGAGGAGAGAAAGCGGCCGGCTCCGGCAACGAGATTGTGTATCTCATTATGAACAGATACGTGAATATCATCCTGCCGTCGGGCTTAATGCTCTCTTCTAGATTGCTGGTATGAGAAAGAAAGGGGGAAAGAAAGCTCGGGGTGAGATAAGAGGAATGAGGGAGGATTCGTGAGGGTGACGGCAGGCTCCACCCGAGATCGTGAGAGAGAGGCTGAGATCATGAGAGAGAAGGGGGGGAGGGAGGTCGAGATAGAGAGGGGAAGAGATCGGAAGTTTGAGAGGGGGAGAGGGGGAAAAAAATATAAAGTTAGAGAGTTTTTGCAAAAAAAATCTTCTTTTTTGGCAGAGAGATATCTGATCTCAGCCTCAATGTGGGACTTAGATGGCGACACGTCGCTGCCAGCTGAGACACACACACATATTATAAAAATGAATTTAGAGTAGTACTTCTAAAAAGTTTATTTTTAGCAAAAAGTTGATTTTAATGAATATTAAATCTAAAAAAATAAGTTTTATTGTTTGGCATAAGTCTTGGAGTTAATCTATACATATTAGTGCTCAAAAGGGTTTGAAATAAACTTATTTTTTGTCATTTATAAGTTAAAATTAATTTAAATAAAGTTTTGAAAAGAATCAAAAAAATTGAGTTGTTTTCGATTTAGCTTTACGTAAGTCTGAGTTTGAGCTAAATCACTTTCAACAGCTCTATGCACGTTTTCGACAGTATTTTACAGAAAGTTCAGTTCATTACAAAACTGATTCATTTTCGATAGTGTTTCTAGTTGTTTTTTCTCAAATTGTCGAAAACAACTTTCGACAGCTCAAGATTTATTTTCGACTACATTTTTCAGAGAGTTTTGTAACTCTGTAAATTACAGACCTGATCCATTGTCGACAGTTTTTCTTTGAAAAGTCTGATACTGTCGAAAGTACTTTCGACAGCTAAACATAGCTTTCGAAAATGAACTTCTGAATTTGAAAAATATAGCCTTTTGTTATTGTTACCTGTCGAGAGCCTGCGCTCATTTTCGACAACTAGTTAACTTTTGTTGCTGAATTTTAGTAAGCGTTTTCAATTCTCTTTGGATATAAATTCAAGCTTTTGTAAAGAGTTTTATATGAAGTTTTACAACAGTTTTTGAGATATTTCTCTTCCAATCTTTGAGAGAAATCTTTCTAAAGATTTCTTGAACTTTTCTTTCAACTTTGTCTAGTTTTTCTCACACACTTGCTTATGCTTCCAATTCTTTAAATCTTAGCTATAGGCTATTATTTTGTGAGAGTTTCTGGTGATCTAGTGATCACAAATTCTCTTATATTGTGTTGTAGTGAACCTCGAGTTCTTATATTGTGTTGTAGTGAACCTCGAGTGAGTGAGGCTGTTGTAGGAGTTGTGGCTCCGAGTTGATCTTGCAGGATCATTGGTGTAAGCGTGATTTCGATTTCGCAAACTAGTCATAGTGTTATTTCTCTACAAAAGTTGGGGACGGGAACGTTGATCAAGTGAATCGAACCTTGAGAACATTTTCTTGTGTTTGCAGAGTTTGCTCGTTCTTTCTCTTGTTTCATATTGTTTATAATTGTGTTTATTGTATTGTTTTAAATTGGAGATATTGTGCAATTATTTTTAATTTTCGCATAATTTGTTAAGCATCACCTATTCAATCCCCTCCTTAGGTGATTTCAGAGCGTCATCCTACCCCTCCAATCAAAAGCTTCACCAAAGCAACCAAGTAGCATTTTCCTTGACGTGTACAAATACGATCAGTCTCGTGGTTTTCCTAGTGTCTGTTGTAATTAACCGGTGTCAGTGACATTAAGTTGATCAATCAAGGCGTTAAGATGTCTTCAATCAAGTTCGATGTTAAGAAGTTGGTGTTGTCATTGATAGATTAGGATAAACAACTACATTGACTCAATAAGGATTGAAGAAGCCACTTTTAGGAAGCATTTTAGACTTTTCTAACAAGTATTTTATTATCTAGATTCAAAACCGCAATGGTATTAGGATTTTCTGCCGAATTGGGAACAAGAGTCCTACTTACAATAGGATTAAATTCTGCTATAAGTTCAACTCCAATTTGGAGAAATTGAGACTCTGGACTTGTTCAAGCCATAGTCTTCTCATTTGATACATGCTATCTATGATCATGTGCTCGTTTTGAATCAAAACAGAAGAACTACTAGATGGAACTAGTCTCATATCTTAATTATTCAGACTTTAGGAATGGGAGAACTTGGTGCCTGAGAATTTTGATGTGGTAGGATTCCTCCAATCACCTTGTAGGTACCTCTTCAAATCTTTACGAGAGGTAACTTCTTTCATTAATTTATCCTTAATCTTAATTTTCTTCCTCTGCTCTCTAGGATTGATACTGATTTTAGCGTCGAGTTAAGACCAGCGACCTAATCTCTGATTGTTTTGCAGGACTCTATACGATTCTCTACACCTATCATGATCTCTCTCACTGAATTAGATCCTCATTGTCTTGGTTCTCTCATTAATATCTCCTTCTCTTGGTTTCTATGGAAAATGAAGACTGACATGGCGATGGACATCAGAAAGAGCAATCAAGAACAAACAAAGCTGCTCTTTTTTTACTGAGGGAAGCGCAAAGAATGATCAGGAACAAGCAATCCATTCTGCATATGGTTGGAAGTATAAGAAGGGGGAAAAAAACAATGTTGATCAAATGATGTGTGGATGATGACGCGTGATGAACAATCGATTCGATTCTAGAATTTAATATTTCGTTTTTGATGTAGAGTAAAAATCTGAGGATAGAGTTTGTCACTAGCAATCAAGGAGCTGCTCTTCAAAAAGACATGTTACTTCCCTTGTGATGGTTTATGATGACTATGTCTTTCATATATTTAAGACAAAATAAGTCTTAGCTTACAATTTTTATCTAGCATGTATCAAATAAGAACTCTAAAAAAAAAAAAATCTAAAAAAGGTATAAATGTTAGCCACAAAAAATACTGATAGAATAAGTTGGCCTAAACAATCAAATGTGGGAGACACCAAATATGCCTTAATTGCATGGAAACACACATGACAGAATAAGTTGGCCTAAACTATCCTCATTCATACCCAAAGCCTTCTGAAAATCTTGCAACCATGGATATATTCAGATATAATCATTTACTCCGACAAGTCCCGTGTCAAATCTCAGACGATAAAAACACGACACTCTCATTTAAAACTCGAGAAAAATCATAGCATAAGTTGGTGACTTAAATGCATAGCTATTTGTCCAACAAAGAGTTGTTTGTTTGATACGCATAGAACTACACTGTACCTCCAACAACAAGTAGCTTTTATTCCCACAGTTGGGGTGCGTACATGTAAATCAATATACATTAATCCGATTTTGTTACTGTAAAGCATAGTTTTAATAGAACCAAGTATTGATATATATATCTAACCTACTGAATACCCACAAAAATATATAGATGAATTTCCATGAAATCAGAACAGTACACGAAGTCTCAAGCAACGTATAATATTACAATTGCATGTATGTATATAGCAGGTTGAATAAGCTGAAGAAGATTACAGTGTCTGTAATTCAAATTCTGCTAGCCTGATAAAATGAATACTGAAAGATTTTTAAAAGAAAACCCAAAGATACAAATTCTAGTAATATTTAAGGACAAACTTAGAAGAAATGCTTGATTTGGTGCACATAGTCTGCAGTCACTGAATTTGCCATGGCAGGGATCAGCTAGGCACATAAATGTGCAGCCAGGAGAGGGTTTGAATGTAGCATAAATCACTGCTTCATTTTCTCTGTCAACTCATCATTTTGTGAGCTCCAGAATCAGATTGAGAACTGTTGTCATTTGCTCAGAGACTCCCTCATGCAACGTTTGCTGAAAAATTGAGGATGTTGAGAGTCAGAGATACATAAACTTCAGAATAAAACGAAGCTAAATTCTGATTCGTCAAATGATCTAACCAATGACTCACCTAACAAATCCTAGAATCCAGGCACTCAGTGCCACAGCATTATGATCATAGACGAGAATATAGATTGTAATGGCTGCAGATGACAGCATATGCTGCCAACACAACAAAAATGCTTCGTATCCTCGTCCCAGCAAACAAGCATTGACAAGCACAAGAAAGCAAACAGTTCCAGAAAAATATATATCTGAAATTACCTTCTGTGGTAACAAATTGTATAACAATGGATGCATCCATCAAATTTGAAATATGAAGTACCAAATCTTTAAAGTCCTATTATTTCAACGTAAATCAATTGTTACATAAAACAATACCAATGTCCAAAACTTGAAGTGTGCGAGTAGTTAATTGTGATTCTAATCTGTTTAATGAGCTACCGAGAAAAGGAACCAACAAATGGAACACCGTACAAAGATCTTCCTAATTTTCTGTCCAGTACCTTCACTCTGCTCTTGATTGGCCTGTGCGAGAAGACAGAATAATGCTCAAAATTAGTTCATATAAGGCCAAGGCTTCAGCAAAGATCAGGATGAGGATCATTCCAACGAAGAGTTTTGGCTGTTGTGCATTGGCTCTGAAAAATAATTGAAATTGACAGTTCTCAGTTTCTTTCCATGATTATGTGATAAATAAGTAAATAATAAGTACAATATAAAGTCACGATAAAAACAAAGCTTCAGCACATTCGGTGGTCTGGAAAGTAACAGGCCAGATTAGGCGTTCATATCAGATGTGTTCGATATTGAAAAACAGGATTTTGGTCATACTTGTACCTAAATATAATATCGAGTACCTGAAATTGGACCTTGTTACACAGAAGGTAAAAATCACAAGGCGTAAAATAGTTATAACAATAAGTAGTTATGAGTTGGATTTTATATGTCTCCAATAAATCAAGGCAAGGCCTATTTCCCTAAAACATTAGTAGTTATGAGTCACTATCGTAGCAACAATGATCAAGGCCCTAGAGAATTGACAAGTTGTTGCAAATTAGTTCCTCTGCTTAACATATCTCATCTTTAATTGGAGAATATTTGGTTAAACTTGGTAGTATTTAAACCTTTTACACTTTATCCCTACCCTCTCTCTTGTTTCCTCCTTCCCATTGTCTCCTCTCTTATGGTTATACATTTGAACCAATAAATTGAACACCTGGGATGTTCAATTTATGTGTAGCTATTAAAAGAGAGATGTCAGGAAGGTGTAGATAAGAGAAAGGGTGTGGTAAATTAGGGGAGCTTTACAAATAGTTTCCAATTAAAATGACATGTTTTTAGGGAGTAGTTTCAAACAAACTAGTAGAATTCCTGGACTTAATAACAAATTATATGTGTGAGGAGCTCATTTCAAGTTATATGCAACTTGGGAAACCAATATAAAAAAAACCATCAATAAAATCTTCAGGTCCACTTCCACTTCCACCTCTCTCTCTCTCTCTCTCTCTCTCTCTCTCTCTCTCTCTCTCTCTCTCTCTCCCCCTCTCTCTCTCTAAACTTGAGCAATGCTGAACCCAACAGGACAAAATCTCTCTCTCTCTCTCTAAAAACTTGAGCCATGATGAACCCAACAGGACAAAACCAAACAAGAGGCAATCAACCGTTCAGCCCAAGGTGACAATAGAGACAGGCAATTTGGGGAATTAGTGGTTCTTTTGTGGGGTGCAATCTAGAATCATATCCAAGGTCTAACTTCCCATGCAAGGGATCATATCCTCAACCAAAGCATAAAAAGAAACCTCTCCTTACTTACTTACTCTTTATACTTTACATCTGCACCCCGGAGCCACTCAAGAGAAGTATCACCACTGAATGAAGAGACTCCAGATCACTAGCAGAGAGACTCCAGCCCATTAAGGGAAATTTAGTGCCCTTCGTTTTGGGCAAACTGAAGGTCCATCCATCCATCCATCCTGTACATCCCCTCCGGTGATAGCACCCTGTCAAGATGACTAATGCATCGTAACAGTCCCTTCACAGCAACTAACGCGATGCACCAACCATACTCCCTAAAAGAGAGAGCCTAATTACCGCTTCCTATTCATCCTCGTTCCTCTCCTTTTTCAACCTCCATCTGATGAAGAGAAAAAAAGCGAGCATGGCAGCCCGGTAACGAAAGAAGAAGTTAGGATTTCAAAGTAAGGGGTTTTGAAGAAGACAATGAAGATGATTTTCTTCTAGGATTTCTCTCTATCTATAGATAGATGATAATAAAATTGCCTTTAATTCGAACTACTAATCCTGAAAAATCAGCCCACTTTCTGAGATTTTCGGTCAGCAGAAAAGTCAGAATATCAATCATCTACGTCAAACCATAAAACCCTATAATCCCAGTCATAATAATGTCAGGATTGAAAGAGACGCGAAATCCAGCCGACGGATATAACAATTGGCAACTAGTTGTACAATCTCTAATTAATTTCAGAAGATGCACAATGATTCGAAGAGATTCGTCGTACATTTCTCCGTTCATAAGAGCCAAAGTAAGCTCAAGGCATTGAGTCCCTCTAATCCACTTCGCTCCCCCGACTTCCCTTTGCAAGCTCCAACAAGTGGGAAACGAGAGCATTTGTAGTGGTCAAAATTTGACCCGCATCAGGATGATGACACATGTCCAAACTACCAAAAAGTTATCCAAGACATCCACAACTCTTAAAGTCTATTCCAAAGCCTCCGCTATATCCAGCTTTCTGGGAGCTGCCCTCCATTTCGAAAACATTTTCAAATCTAAAACTGCATTCCGCACTCCGAAGCCTTTACTATCCCGAAGTTCTCACCTTCTTTAGGTTTTCTCCACTCCGAGACCTTCGTCATTCCGAATGCTTCAGCTCTGAACCTGAAGCTCCAACAACAGATCATCCTTAATCTCCGCTGACAGTTATGCAGTTCTATCATTCCCCACGTTCACAACGTGTAACCCCCTATCAACGCGGTCAGTTATGCATAGTTGTAAATCTCTCGACATGTAATCCCAACCAACCAGAACCGGTGATCACGACCGTTACAATAAAATCCAGCATGTGCAGGTCATGTATTTACAACAATCCATCAATTCTGCCTACACGCCAGCATCCATGTCAGGTATATAGTATCCTTCTTCTCTAAGGAGAAGGGTCATTCCCTAACCCTTAGAGCACACTTACACCTCACTATACTGGTAGTTTTTCTGTTTCAATCCACCATTACGCACTATCTGTTTCTCAGTGCTACTCCAACCAACTACACTAGCAGTTTTCCTGTGTTGGTCCACCCTTCAACCACATCGATAATTTTTTTGTATTGATATCTCTTTCTTTTCCACTTGTTGATTATCACATCCAAGGGTGTTATGTTGGCACCTCACTGGCGCATCTAATTTGAAAGGTGTCTTTATTCTGTGTGCTCTAACAGGTCAGATCAGAGAGCGTCCAGTCGTTTGTGACGGTGAATATTCATCTACCGTGAACTGATGAGATTTTTCCCGCGACAAATCCCATTGTTGTATTATGCGCAATCAAAAACAATTTGGGCTCGACATGATTTGGAAGCGGATTTGTAATTTTTTGGAACGTTTCCAATCACATTTCCTACGGATGACAGTGACAAGACATTTTTGCAACAGAACGAGGCCTTAGGATAACAATAAAAGACATTTTTTTCAACAGAACAAGGATTTTGATTACCGAGAAAAAGACACCAAAGTAGAAAACTTGTTCAGATTGTAAAAATTTTCTATTTTTATTAGTTACCTTTTTATTTAAAACTTTGAAGTTTTGAATTATTATTATTATTATTATTATTTCATTTTCTAATAAGACTAGGGTATTTTGAACATATAAAGTATTTTGAACATATAAAAAGGTTTAAAAAACTCAACTTAAAACTGTTTATCAATAAAACTTGTTTTTTCTCTTTTCGTTTAAGCATAAATTATCACCTCGGGGAGCAAGTTTTTCTCTTCTCATTTGAGTACAAATTCTAGCCGTGTTTTACTATTGAGTACATTTACAGGCGTGTTTGGATTCATGAAATTGGGAGAAAAAATGAGAAGTGAGAAAACTCACTTCCTACTTCTCTTATTTGTTTTGAGTCAGAAATGAGAAATGAGAAAACCCCATTTCCTTTTTTCTTTTCACTTTTACATCTCTCTTTTACATTACTGTTTTCTCACTTTTAAGGTGTTGCAGTAAATTTTGTGGTCATGTAAATCTCAGTTCTTATAAGTTGTACCTTAATACATTAATTTTTAATGTCATGTAAATCTCACTTGCAGTCTAATTGCGGTTTAAAAACGTCACTTTACAAATAATATTATTTTGTGGTCAACTTTGTGGTCAACTTTTCTACTTTTACTTTCACATCACTAACCCAAATATCAAACATCACGATATATTTTTTTCACTTACACTTTTACAGTACAACTAAACACTGTAAAACTTATTTTCACAAATCTCAATTTTTCACTAAGTTTTTATCTTTCTCACACTCACTTTTTACTTTCAATTTTCTTCTCACTACCATGAATCCAAACTTGCCCTGCATCTTCTTTGCTTGCGTCTAACTCTAGAAGGACCTTTAAACCCACACTGTACGTGAAAAAGGAAGACGATGAAGAGGGACCCACCTCCACGGTCTGAGAAAGAATTCCCCAAAAAAAAAAAAAAAAAAAAAAAAAAAAAAAAAAAAAAAAAAATTCTAAAGGATAGCAATAGTTTCATGTAATCCTATTCGATGCTCTTGCGCAACACGTAGATCGCAACTGGAGTTCACGAATCGCCATCGAGCTTTGGACCCCATGAATCGGATCCATCATGTGATAAATATGGAACAGTGCGCTCCGGCAATTTTACTTTGAAAATTCCATTGTGTCGACACCGGGAGCATTGAATTTACATTCTTCAAAAAGGAAAAGACAGTGCCACACTGATTAAGGATATGTTTGGTTGTCGCGAGTGACTGTAAGTCGTAACTTATATGTGATAATTTTTTTTTACAATTGTAAGTGAGTTACATACAAGTAAGTGTTACTAATGTAAAATTGTAAGTGAGAAAATTTAGTGTGTTTTATATGGTTTTTATTTGTCGTAATGTGTAAGTCGTAAGTGAAAAAATTGATCACAAAATTAATTATATAACGATATAAAAATATTTAAAAAATACTAAAAATGCTAAATATTAAAATTATTAAATATAAAATAATTATAAATTAAATATATAAAATATATAATATATTAAATATTAAAAAAATAAAAAAATTAATGTAATGTTGAAAACTTATTAAATTTATATTAAATATCACTAATTTATAAGTAAAATAAGAATTAAATTTAAGTGGAATACATTATATTAGTTTAGTTTAGTAATAGAAAAAATTCTAATATTAAAAATTATTAATAAAAAACTTTAATCTAATAATTATATTTAATCTAATATTTAAAAATAAATTTCTCATAATTTAAAAATTAATCTAATGATAAAAAATATTAATCTAATTACAATTAACTGACAGCAATATAAATTTACATGAATACAAATTAACTGTTTGTATTGCAAAAAGTACCATAAGTGAGATGCAAGTGTATTTTACGACTTATGACCCAAACAAACACCGTAAGACGTAAGTCACAATTGTCACTTACGACTTACATATTTTTACGGTGAAACAAACACTCTCTAACTTAAGCCAATCTCACATTTACAATTTTTTCTGCACACTTTGTCGCGGATTTCATACTCGCCACCCATTGGCAGAATCAAATTATACTTACGATCATTGCCACTGAGACCTGGCTCAGTGATAAATGAGCGGATTGAGCTCCCTTTCCTCTCAAGTCTGATAATTAGTCCCGGGCTAAAAAGAAAAAGCTTTTCCATGTCCAATTTTGCAATAAAACAATATTTTATTACTAAAAGCTCTTGTGGGGATGGCAGGCGACATTTCTATAGGCAAGCTAGACCCGCGCCACCTTCTGGCCGCGGGTAATTGTTGCTTCAAGCGCTCACGGTTGGTTAAAAAGGATGGTTTTTTCTTTTCTTTTTTTTTTTTTTTTTTATAATAACCCAAACTCACAAGTCAAATGACAATGACACTACAAGTCCAGTAACAAATATTTATTTAAAAAGAAATAGCTAGCGAAAAGCACGAGCAAGTTTGGTAGCTCAATAGGACTACAGGCGTCCACTTGGTTTGCTGCAAGTTTGGTAGCAGAATTAGACTTAGGTTTGTTTGGTTTGCTACAAGAGAGAGAACAAAATGTAAGCAGAAACTTAGAAGGAAAATGTGAGAAAAAAATAAGAAATTGAGTTTGTGTAAGTATTTTTTCGATGTTTTGTTGTAATGTGGAAGTAAAAATGAAAAAGTACATTTTGTTTTTCAGTATTTAGTTAGTAATGTGAAATTGGAAGTGAAAAAGTTGACTACAAAGTTAAGCACAAAATAATATCAAAATAAATATTAATTATGATTTTTTTTACACTGTAATTGGCTCAAATTGAGATTTTCATGACCACAAAATTAATTATTTCGAGTTACAACTTATTATAAGTGAGATTTACATGATCACAAAATTAACTGTAACACCTTAAAAGTGTAAAAGAAATATGTAAAAGAGAAAAAAAAAAGTGATTTTCTTATTTCTTTTTTCTTGTTCCAAACATATACTGAAAGTGAGAAATGAGTTTTCTCACGTCTCTGAAATCACCTAGAGGCGTGGTGAATAGATAATGGCTATCCTTAGGGATAAATAATGCTGATTAAAAATAAGCAAAAATAAACAACAACAATTAAATAAAACTTGCAAGAGAATAGATAATATAAGTGCAAGTAAAGGAGAGAGTAGAGTTTAGAGAGATGTGGACAATCGCAAACACAAGTATATGTTTCGAGGTTCGAATCACTGCTCTACGTCCCTGCCTTCAACACGATGAAGGATTTCCACTAGAGTGATCTCACCGGATCATCAATCGAGTACAAGTTCTCATTAGAAATCTTCAGACACACTTGTCATCTCTCACAGCGCCGCAACACCAACTTAGAGCTCACTAGCTCACGTGAGGCCGCAACTTCTACAACTTCTCAATTTGAAGCAAATGGTGATTAATACTTGACCACAAAGTAAGGCTCACAAGTACAACCCTACAACCAAGATGAGCAGATGAAACTCTAAGGATTGTGTAGTACAAAAATTAAGTAGAGAAGTAGAGGGAATACTTCAAGCTAAAAACACCAAAGGATCGGAAAATATGGCTCAAGGGAAAATCTTTTTGCTAAAATGCTAAACTTTGAAAAACTTTGATTTTACTCTTATAAATCTCTTATTTAAGTTGTATCTCATTCCCACTATTTATAGGGGATGAAAACTAAGTTAGAAAAGCTAATAGATTCGTTAGGAGAAGCCCCAACAAAAAACAAAACAGGATATAGCCGTTGCAGCCAAGCCGGCAGACTTGTCTGCTGCCTGTCGACTGGGCCGGTTGACCGCCAACGGTCGGATTTCCGACCGTTGGGAAAGCGGTCGACCGGACGGTGGACTGAGAATCCCAAATAGAGAGTAAACACTCTCTGTCGGTCGACCGGGCCGGTCGACCGGAACAAACAGAGAGCACTGCTCTTGCCTCTGGTCGACCGGCCGGTTGACTGATATGCAAGGCTGCACATTTGTACATGTCGGTGGACCGCCCGGTCGACCGACAGAGCAGCTTTGCTCTGCCAGCCGTCGACCGTGCGATCGACCGAACAAGGTCAAAAGACAGATTTTGAAAATCTTTTTGAAGTCTTTATTTTTCTAAGAATTTTCTTATAATAGGAAGATACAAAATAGAGTTCTAGGGTTTTGTATAACCAGAGTGTAATCATAGATCAACACCAATAAAATTTGAACTATATTTTGATAAAAAAAATTTTCCTAAAATAAAAACTGTTTTGCCAAAGACTTATTTTTCCAAAAACTAATTTTTCCGAAACTTCGTTTTTCTGAAACTTGGTAAGAAACTTTTATAATGAAAATTTGCTTGAAAACATGAAGCAATATCAAGTGTGTGTGTGTGTGACAATCCCAAGGTTATCAACCTCTATCATCTCGGTTTTGACAAATAGACTATAAATCCTAACTAAAAATAGAAAATAGAAAGATACAAATCTTTGATATAGTCTTCTCAACTTTGCTTGATCATGGAGCTCTTCTAGTGTGCTAGGCTCAGCAATCTAAATCTTTGCAGCTTGCAAATGTGTGCGTTTTGTGATGGAGCCGACAATCAATCTATGTTTTTACGTGAAACTCAATTTAAATAATCTTGTTAATACCTAACTACATATGGCTTGTTATCATCAAAACTTGGGGCTAATAGCTTTTGGGCCAACAATCTCTCCCTTTTTGATGATGACAAAACATATGGAGTTATTACAAATATTTTGGGTAAAAACTTCAAGTGAAGCTCCCCCTTAATACATGCATATATAAGAATAAGATATAAAAAGCTAAATGCATAACAAAGGCATATACAAAGGATATAAAGTTAGATTTATATGCTAACCATCTATGCATAGTAAGGATACAGAAATATACAGTGTATGCATACATGGTTACCTCCATCCATCTGATAATACCTCCAACCTCCAAAATGAGTGGTAGATAATTGGAACAAAAATAGAACAAGAAGCAATACACAACCAACCATATATACCACATAGAGACAATAAAGATAACTGCCATAACATAAAAAGGATGTCCATACATGCTAGGAGGTTCATGCCAACCTCAAAAACTAGATACAAAACAAATGTCCATAAAATACATACTAAACACAAAAAAGATGTCCACAACTACATATCCAGATACATAAATACTCCAAACATAAATACTCCAAACATGAAAACTAACACCCTAACTAACACCCCATAAATAACTCCAAAATACTCTCCCCCTTTTTGTCATCAACAAAAGGGATCAATGCTCCGGAAAATCTAAGTCCTCTGGGGAAGCAGGTGGCTGAGGTGGAGCAAGAGGAGGAGCCCATGCGGCGAACGGAGGACCAGAAGCAGGAAGTGGCTATGCACAACTACGAGGAAGAGGAGCCGGCCAATCAAATCTCTCGTAGATGTCACCGATACAGCTATGCATGTAGCGAATGAAATCACAAATATGATTCAGATCATTGTCCAAACACTGCTCCAGCCGTTGAAAGTTTGCGGCCATCTCAGCTGACACCTGCTGTCTGTGCTCCCGAAGCTGAATGGATAAAGTAAGGTAGGGGTCGAAAGAAGCAGAAGAGCTAAAGGAGGATCCATGAACAGCAAGAATGATAGGCGGTGGCTGAGGAGCAGGAGGACGCTCTAGAGCACGCATCCTCTTGAGGAGGGTGCTGTTTATGTCAACTAACGGTTCAACTGACCGTTCAGAAGAAAGATCAAATCTTAATTGCTTCAATAGACGAGTAATGAGCATCCCAAAGGGCAAGTATCGGTTTGAGACAAGAAGGTGATCAGATATCATATAGTCGATGATGAGTTTGGGAATGTTTATTCTAATGCCTTTCAGAAGGCAATAGATGACCAGAGGAGCAGATCCCCTAGCGTGACTATACTCTCCTGATTTTAGCAGGAGGTTATAGAACACGATCTTAGTCAAGACTTGGGCGGTGAGAGTATAGCACTTCAACTCCTCATTCCTAACTAAGTCAGGGCTATCATCATCGTGAAGCAGAGTAGAGACGGTGTGGGCAGACTCATCGTCAGGATAAGCAAAGTCATGAAGATCTACGTTATAAATATCTACCCCCTCAAAGGAGAGGTGTAAATACTTACAAATTTTTGAAGAGAGATGTTTATATTTCTGCTCATGACTCTAGATCTAATATGATTTTGTTGAAATGATAGATTAGAATAAAAATAGTGCACCAATTTAGGATAAACTGGTTCCTTAATGGTAATAAAATTTTCTAGAGAACTGGATCCTAAAATATTTGCAAGATTGAGGTACTGAAAATCACTGAGTATCACAGTCCTATCTGAGAAACATTTTTACATGAAATAAGGGTGTAACTATGAGATGCATTTTGTGAAACAAAAGGGGTGGATGATGATTGGGGGGTTTTCCCTTCTCAGATCTAGATGTTTTTGACATGGTGGATGGATAAGCAAAATAAAGGCACGATAATAGCACGATCTAGGCAAGAAAAACAGGAATAACAAGGAAAAATAAAAGATATAGGAGAATTGATTATACCTTAACAATCCAAGAGAAAATCCCAAAGAAAGTGTAGATCTGGAGCCTGAGAACAATTTTACCTAATTTTTGTGAAAGGATTTAGGGATTTTGAGGAGTTGAAGAGGATTGGAATGGGTTTAGAGGGAAGAAGATATGAGAGAAGAAGTGGTGGAGGCGGTGGAAACAGAAGGAATGAGGAAATTTTGAGGTTTAGGGCATTTATAAAGTCGAGTAAAGTAGCAGTTTTACCCGACTCCCGGTCGACCGGTGGAAACCGAGAACAATTTCGGCTTCAGTCGATCGACCGGCTACGGGCAGAAATTTTTTTTCTTGTTTCAGGCTGAGTCGGTCGACCGTCCAGTCGACCGGGCCTGTGACAGGCCAACTCGGTCGACCGGTCGGTCGACCGGAACTGCTGAAAATAGTTTAAAAAAATCTGTGTTAAATTTTATTTTTAATTTAGTTTTCATTTAAAAATCTATGTTTTATTTCCTTTTTAATAATTAAGCGATAAATATGAGATGATGAAGCCGAATACCCCTTTAAGGGTTCTAAACTTCTCCTCGAGATTCCTCTAGATAAGAGTTGAGGCACGCAATTGCCATCTCTATTTATTAGCTTTATTTGGTTAAATAAATCTTTATTTTGACAATATTCTTATAAAACATTTATTAAAAAAATCTTGATACATGAACAAAAAAATATGGCAAGTATAGAAATCAAAACAAATTGAATACACAATCTTAATCAAGATTAAGATTAAAAAAAATAAGAATATGCAAGTTTACACAATTCAGGCATATTATCACAAAATACAACTAATAAATCCTATACATATACAAAAAGAAATTTTAGGTGGAGAAGTTATCAATCTATGAGCAATCTCTAAAATGGGTGCCTCTTTGATAGCAATGCAAGTGACGAAGTATTCGTTAAGCTTTGATGCATCCACCACCCGGGCGCCATCTCCCCCTAAGTCTTAGAGGAGGACGACACACCTATATCAATTAAATTTGGTGTGTCTTTTGGTACCCAAATCTTTTTGGGTCCTTTGAGGTTAGTACTTTCTCGAAGCCAAACATTTTTATTAGACAAGTTTAGCTTAGCATAACAAAATTTTGCTAAATGGCCTTTGCGGTCACAATGTGCACATGTATATATTCTATCATACATAAATGCATGCTTGTGTGAGTGTGCATGCTTGTATGAGTGTGATGCATGAGGAGTGTGTTTCCCTTGGGTTTTTCCCTTAGGAAACATTGATGCAAATTTGGTCATATCAAATGCACATTTCTTTAATGTAGTATCCAAAACTTCAATGTGTTTTTGTATTTCTAAAAAATCATTTTTATTACAGGTAGTGATTGGGCTCTTACCCTTATAAGTAGTTTTATATTTTTCAAAGTTCTTTTTCATTTTCTCAAAAGAATTTGACAATTCATTTTTCTCATTTAAAACAAGTTCAAATTTATTCTTTAAAGAATCATTTTCCTTTTTCAACTTTTTATTTTGAGCTAGAAAAATTTCATATCTACTTTATAATTCCTCAAAAACTTGTGCTAATTCATCCATGGTTAAATCTTCATCTTCTAAAGAGTTTTCTAGGCTTACCTTAGAAGCTTCACTATCACATGCCATGAAGCACATGTGAGCGGTGTCGATCTCCTCTTCGGGTTTGGTCTCGGAGTCATCCCACGTGGCCATCATTGCCTTCTTCTTCTTTTGCACATTCTTGGAGGTAGTATCTTATAGAGAGAGGCAATCCACAATTAGATGTCACGTTCTTTTACAATGGAAACATGGGCCCGATTCCTCCCTTTTCTTTTCAAATCTTCATTGAGGTCTTCCTCTTCGGAAGTTGCTTTGTCTACCATTTTGTAGAACATTTTACCCACTTTTCTTATAAGCAAGGCAAAGTCTTCATCTTAATCTTCCGATAATTCCTCCTCATCATAAGAGGATGGAGCCGCCTTGAAAGCTAGTGCTTTCTTCTGTTTTGCCTCCCTTTCTTACCTCACCTTCATCTCCATCTCATAGGTTTTGAGATTACAGATGAAGCCGAAGAAGTCCATCTCCTCCCCATCGTTCACTCCTTGAGGGTGGTTGTCTTGACTTCCCAAGATTTGAAAAGAGGTCTAATGACCTTCCGGATCTTTTAGTCATTATCAATGTAGTCACCTAAAGAAGATAAAGTATTAGTGATCTTGGTAAACCGAGTGAGCATTTCATCTATACCTTCATTTTCAAGCATATAAAAATTCTCATACTGAGAACGGAGCAAGTCAATTTTAGATCTCTTGACTTGCGACTTCCCCTCATGAGTAATAATACGAACATTCCACACTTCATAAGCAGATTTATAATTAATAATGTGGGAAAGATCATCTTCATTTAAAGCTTGAGTAAGTGCATATTGGGCTTTAGAATTGGCCTCATAGTCCTTAGCGGTTGCTTCAGATCATGTATTCTCATTATTGTGAGGTTCAATAAATTCATTATTAATGGATTTGGCAGACTCTAACTTCTAGGGACTTTAGGAATAGGTTCATTTTGACCTTCCAAATGGGTCAACCCATCTAATTTGGGTGGGGACTTGATGCTAGAGAAGTCAACTAATTCCATGAAAACAACTTAGTGCACAACAAATAATAAATGAAACAAATAAATATAGCCAAATAATGAGGATCCTCTAAGGTGGTTAAACCAAATGCTAGGATTAAGCTCTGATACAATTGAAATCACTTAGAGGGGGGTGAATAAGTAATGGCTATACTTAGTGATAAATAATGCGGATTAAAAATAATCAACAATAAGCAACAACAATTAAATGAAACTTGCAAGAGAATAGACAATATAAGTGCAAGTAAAGGAGAGAGTAGAGTTTAGAGAGATGTGGACAATTGCAAACACAAGTATATGTTTCGAGGTTCGAGCCACTGCTCTACGTCCCCGCCTTCAGCACGATGAAGGATTTTCACTAGAGTGATCCCACCGGATCGTCAATCGAGTACAAGTTCTCACCAGAACTCTTCGGACACACTTGTCCTCTCTCACGGTGCCGCAACACCAACTTAGAGCTCACTAGCTCGCTTGAGGCCGCAACCTCTACAACTTCTCAATTTGAAGCAAATGGTGATCAACACTTGACCACAAAATAAGGCTCACAAGCACAACCCTACAACCAAGATGAGGAGATGAAATTCTAAGAATTATGTAGTGCAAAAACCAAGTAAAGAAATAGAGGGGAATGCTTCAAGCTATAAACACCAAAGAATTGAAAAATATGGCTCAAGGGAAAATCTTTTTGCTAAAAAACTAAACTTTGAAAAACTTTGATTTTACTCTTGTAAATCTCTTATTTAAGTTGTATTTCACTCCCACTATTTATAGAGGATGAAAACTAGGTTAGAAAAGCTAATAGATCCGTTAGAAGAAGCCCCAACAAAAAACAAAACAGGATATAGCCGTTGCAGCCAAGTCATCAGACTTGTCTGCTGCCGGTCGACTGCCAACGGTCGGATTTCCAACCGTTGGGAAAGCGGTCGACCGGACGGTCGACCGAGAATCCCAAATAGAGAGTAAACACTCTCTGTCGGTCGACCAGGCCGGTCGACCGGAACAAACACAGAGCACTGCTCTTACTTCCGGTCGACCGATGTGCACGGCTGCACATTTGTGCATGTCGGTCGACCGCCCGGTCGATCGACAGAGCAGTTTTGCTCTGCCAGGGGTCGACCGTGCGGTCGACCGGACAAGGTCAAAAGACAGGTTTTAGAAATATTTTTGAAGTCTTTATTTTTTCAAGAATTTTTCTTATAATAGTAAGATACAAAATAGAGTTTTAGGACTTTGTATAACCAGAATGTGATCATAGATCAACATTAATAACATTTGAACTATATTTTGATAAAAAATTCTTTTTCTAAAATAAAAACCATTTGGCCAAAGACTTGTTTTTCCAAAAACTGATTTTTCCGAAACTTCGTTTTTCTGAAACTTAGTAAGAAATTTTTGTAATGAAAATTTGCTTAAAAACATGAAGTAATATCAAATGTGTGTGTGACAATCCCAAGGTTATCAACCTCTATCATCTCAGTTTTGACAAATAGACTATAAATCCTAACTAAAAATATAAAATAGAAAGATATAAATCTTTGATATAGTCTTCTCAATTTTGCTTGATCCTGGAGCTCTTCTAGTGTGTTAGACTCTGGGATCTAAATCTTTGCGGCTTTCAAATGTGTGAGTCTTGTGATAGAGCCGACAATTAATCTATGTTTTTACCTGAAACTCAATTTAAACAATCTTGTTAATACATAACTACATATATTTTGTTATCATCAAAACTTGGGACTAATAGCCTTTGGGTCAACAGTCTCTACGGTCCTTGCTGTATCCTTCTGTTGCTAAATAATAATAATAATAATAATAATAATTTTAAAAAAAAAAAAAACTAACCAAGACGCACATGCAGATCGTATAGTTCCCCGCGCAATCAAGTGCGGGCGCGAAGTTTCACGCCGGCAGGCCTTTCCGGCGTCGCCACCTTCCAAGATCCTTCCATGTTCTCTCCGTGCTGATCAGAAGCATCTCTTTCCTCGATGTGAAGAAAATCTCAATGTCACACGGTAAACTACAGTATCCTCGCCGTAATGCGAAGCCTTCACGAAGTATCCCCCAGATTCGTAGCCCTCAGATTCTGAGACACCAACAGAGAACATCTCCCGTACTCCTTCGCCACATCTCATACTCTCCCCTCTCTCTCTCTCTCTCTCTCTCTCGATCGATCGAACAGTAAACAACAACAACCAACAACGACACTCTGACTCCTAAAAGAAATTCCCCCCAATTCGAATTCACTCATTGTACGTAGATTTGAGCCATGTGCATATTTCCCCTCCACTCGATAAAACCCCCACCCCTTCCTCCCAAAATAATTAGCTCGACTCCATCACTAAGCTCTAGCAAACCTATAGCCTCTCCCTCTTTCTCAAGAGCTCTCGCCCCTCCGGGGCCAGTGCTGTCCTTTCATTACAAAACTATCGTTCCTTCATCCCCTCGGTTTCCATTTCAAGCTCCATCATATCTCCCACCGACCCACAATCATTTCCTCCCCCAAATGGAAGAATTGATCTCCCCTTCCTCCTCTTGCTCTCCGCCCCCGCTGGTGCCTTTCTTCCCCGCGGCAGCGGCAGCGGCAGCGTCAGCGTCGCAGTCCCTGCAGACTCCGCCGCCACCAACTCTCCAGTACCACCTCCAGTGCCTCCTCCACTCCCGGCCGGAGTGGTGGGCCTACGCCATTTTCTGGCGGGCTTCTCCGGACCACCGCCTCCTCTCCTTCGGCGAGGGGCATTTCCGAGGCAACCGCGACAACGGCGACCGCAAGCGAGGCGGCGGACCGACCCGAGCTCTCCTCGACAATGATGGTGGGAGGTCCGCCGACGGAGACGACGTTGAGTGGTTCTACGTTGTGTCCCTCGCCCGCTCGTTCGTGGCCGGGGAGGCCGCGGTCCCGGCCCGCGCTTACGGGTCGCTGGCGCCTGTTTGGCTGACGGGAGCTCACGCGCTGCAGACGTGCGGGTGCGACCGGTCACGTGAGGCCCAGCTCCACGGCGTCGAGACGCTGGTCTGCATCCCCGCCTCCGGCGGCGTGCTTGAGCTCGGGTCCTGCGATTTGATTGGCGAGAATTGGGTGTTGGTCCAGCAGGCCAAGGCTCTCCGCTCAACCCCCGACCATTTGCTCATGGGAGCAGCAGCGCCTCTGCGGGCGCTGACGAAGAGAGAAGGGGGAGGAGTGGTGGCGGGCGGGCTGTCGTCGTCGGTCGATTCCGAGCATTCGGACTCCGAGGGAGGGCCGATGGTGGAGAGGTGCTCGCCCAAGAAGCGCGGGAGGAAGTCCGCGAGCGGGAGGGAGACGCCGGTGAACCACGTGGAGGCGGAGCGGCAGCGGAGGGAGAAGCTGAACCACCGGTTCTACGCGCTCCGGTCGGTGGTCCCCAACGTTTCGAGGATGGACAAGGCGTCGCTGCTGGCGGACGCCGTGTCGTACATCAAGGAGCTGAGCGCCAAGGTGGAGGAGCTGGAGGCCAAGGCCAAGAGAGTTAAGAAGGAGCTCATTGTCGACGCGGTCGGCACGCAGTCGAGCACCATCACGACCGCCACCGTGACGTCCGGCCCGGTGACGATGGAGCTGGAGGTGAAGTCACTTGGCACGGACGCGCTGATCCGCGTGCAGTCGGAGAATTTGAACCACCCGACTGCGAAGCTGATGGTGGCGCTGCGGGACTTGGACCTCCCCGTCCACCACGCGAGCGTGTCCAGCGTGAAGGATGTCACACTGCAGGATGTGGTGGTTCCCGTGCCGTACGGGCTGCAGAGCGACGACAGCCTGAAGGCTGCTCTGCTCGCCAGATTGGAGAAGAACTGATCAAAACAACAATGGTTCGATTCGGTTCGGTTCGATTCGGATTGGTTCACTTCTCTCTGTTTGTCTGCGCATTTAGCCTACTTGGTAATGATCGCCGTCATGGCTTAATTATCTTCAAACATATCGCCATGTTATTAGATGTTGCTGATTAGTTTTGATTTGGGTTTGGCTCTCTTCAATGAATCGATCAATGTACATATAATAATTGAATAATTCAGCTGCTACAATAAAAAATCCTTGATTGTCTGCAGCCATCTGCAATGGATTTTAGTAACTAAATAGAAATTTCGAATTAAAATAAAAACACTCAAAAATGTTTCGAATTTTTGGATAGCAAAATTAAAACTCGTCAATAATTTTTCTTTTATTGTTAATTCGATGCAAAAATAATTTGATGCCTGAAGAGTCTATTGTCGTGCAGTGCTTTAATTATGAGATAGTGAGTGGAGCTGTGGGATAAAGGTCCACAGTCGTTTTCGTAGCCCGTACGAGGCTTGACAATGTGGCTGTGGGGCCTCCAGATTTGATGATTTTTCAGGTCTGAGAGAGGAACAACTTTTTACAAATTTGGTAATGGAAATCGGACCTAGACAAAAACTTAATTTGTCTTATGGCTCAAAATAGTATTGGCACCAAGATGATTAGCGCTAATTGAAAGCTATTAGTGGCGGGAGTCTTTATCATTTCAGAAAGCTTGAGATTTGATTAGAAAGTAAAAAAAATAGGAAAAGGTAAAATTTCACTAAACACTCCCTTGTTTACTACTAAAATCACACATGAATCCTGCGGCTTTTCAATAATAATCTTCTCGTTGTGTTGGATGGGATCACACCTACTCTCTATGAGATGTCAATATCGTCGGCCTCTTTTCCTTAGCTTGTTAGGATTACCATTTTGTTTAGAATTAGAGTCAGGGTTTGAAGTACATCTAAGTGTTTGCTGCTAAGATATTATTATGAACTTGTGGAGTTTAATTAATTACTCTTAGTTTAGCTACTACGCATGTGGCTTCAAGTTATAATTACGCGCGCGCGCACAGAGAAAAATGTATATCAGCCGATAGTTGAGAGTGTCTCTCTGCCGGCGTGACGTGGTATAATATGTGCCACAGAACTGGGTAATTTTTATAGGGCCCCGGTTTTTAGAAATAAATAAAATTAATAAAAGACCCCACTGGGTAATCTTTTATATACATATATCAGATCTCTTTCGCCCTTTCTTTTTCGATATCGAGACCCAATCATAATTCATATCCGACAACCCCATCTCGTTGTTGGTCCCGCCCACTTTCCTTCTAATTAAATATGAATCAGGTGTCTTCAAGTGCAACTTCATCAACGAACGAAATAAATTTGATTACTTCTTTATTAATTTTTTTATCCGCAGATATTATGGTTTTTAGGAATGCGACTAAACTCGTAGTGGTCAATAAAATAATTTCTCAATTATTTTAAAAGCGACCTTAGTCGCAATCTACAATTATTTAGGATTGTATCATGTAAAACCCATAGACATGTCACTTTTTTGTGCTTAATTGATATATAAATAAATTATTTTTTTTTGAAATTTATGATATGATCTGTAAAGATTTTACTGACTGCGATCATAGTCGCAGTTTACTTATTCGCATGCCACATATAAATGATCAAATTTATGTTACATGTGGCATGCGAATAAGGATTGCGACTATGATCGCAGTGCTTAACGATAGCATGTTGGGGATGAGGTTTTTGCTAGATTAAAAGAAAAAATTGGTGAATAAGGACTGCGATTATAGCCGTAGTTTACTTTTGATTTTACATATTTGTTCATCACTGCGACTGTTGTCTTTTTTTCACGCATGAGAAGAAAAATAGAGTGAAAAAAAAAAGATCTGATCAAGATGATAAGTAAGAAAAACAGCAGTCGAAAAAGGTAAAAATCAAGCGTGAACATAAAAAATTGGTTGTAATATATAGTTTTTTTATTGTTTACTTTCACGTTATTTTCAATTCATATAGGTTTAATAAAAAAACTGAAATGAATAGGAAAATAAAATTTGATGTAGGGCAGCCGTATAATTTTTTTGTATTACAAATGTACAGTGTAAAAAAATAATAAAATATAATGGTTAATGATTTATTTTGCAGATATTTTATAAATCCGATATTCTTGTAACTGCCACAATATTTGCAAATTGGTTGGACAATATTTTATGTAATTTTTAATGAACTGCGACTATGGTCGATCTTGGTACTAAAAATGCTTTATTCTCAATGTAAATTATAACTGCGACCAAGATCGCAGTACACGTACATTCAGATATTATCAAAATATATTAGCATTGTGACCATGGTAGCAGTCCTAGTATAACACAACTTCCAATCTTATATCGTGAGTGCGACCCTAATCGCAGACCTTAAAATCCTGTCAAATGTAATACAGAAAAATCTTAGTCGTAGTCCTTACTAAACAGTAGTAAAATTCAAACAGAAAACAAAATATGCACAGAAATAATAGATGAAACATACTATCGTTAAGCACTGCGACCATAGTCGCAGTCCTTATTCGCATGTCACATGTAACATAATTTTGATCGTTTTTTAAATGCAATAAAGGTCGCAGTCATAATAACAATCAGACATAACAAAGTAGATTAGCTGTAATGATCCCAGATTTTAATCATCGAGTTAACTTTAATCCAATCCAATTATGTTAATCAATCATATAATATTTATAATCATCTTTGAATTCATCAAAAATTTCGAAAACATTCCTTCTATAATACGGAGTCTGCTCTAATACATCGATACATACAATTCTAAAATTTATATCAATCATATATCTATAAACAATATTCCACGCAGTTATAATACATTTCAGCTTGACATCGCTAACTTATAAATCTCTCAAATTCAATCATGTGGATACAACTCAAGATAATAAATTAAACACTTACTCGAAAATATTCTCTTAGGTATCACAATCTAACATAAGCCAACTCAAATTTATATCAATATAGAACTTATATATATATATATATATATATATATATATATATATATATATATATATATATATATATATATATATATATATATATATATATACATCATCGAATCAAATCTCACATATTCGACTATTCAGATTAATCTATAACATCAATTCTATATACATACAAAATACTCAATTATAAACCATTATAAAAGCTTGGTAGGCCCACACAATGAATGCTTTGAGTCTTTCTAGAGCTTTACGCTTGCCTTTAGCTGATATTTATCTCTGACTTGCCCTAAAAACATGAAACTATGGGAGGTGAGCTTGACAGCTCAGTGAGTGAGATTAAGCCAATAGTTACAATCCAATATGTATTAGAAATGTGTAGAGTACATGAAACATAAAAGTCAGTAATCAAGAATATAGATGTTTCAACTATATAATCAACTTACTTCAATATTTTGTTTGGATACTAGAGTGTATATAACAACAATGTTAGAGTGTTCACTTCAATTCATTAACTTCACGTTCTGATTTCAAGGCAAGAGCTATTTATAATGTCATAGTGTAATATAGATTACGGATATCCACCATACGATACACATGATGTCCACCACACAACACACAAGTAACACACATTATACATACATGATGTACACAAAATGTACACACACACACACATCAATTTTACACATAACAACATTTCACCGTCTTCGACTCCTACGGATCTCTCCGGCCCCTTCCTTCACACCGTGTTGGGTCCCTACCGGATCCCTCCGGCCCCTTCCTCATAAGATACAGAACCCAATACATACACATCCATTACTAGTTTCACAAAGAATTTGAATTAACAAAACAACATTAACTAGTTCTATCAAGAACTGTCATCCACACACATGTATGCTCATCACATCAAGAGTCAACACAAGAGTTATCATCAAACGACACATGTGTTCACATCATATCAAGAGTTTGACACATATTGAATACGTTAATTAAAACAATCACATCATTCTTATATTACTCACAAGTAACTAACTTTTCATTTATAGACATTCATGTGAAAATTATTAATTTTCTACGAAGTAAACAACATAGTTGTTATTATTCATAATTTACTCTAGGTTTACCGGAATCCCGCTAATCTTCAAGTTGAGCATTCTATAAGGGATCCGCGCCAACACCTCCTCTTGTTTCTTTCCCAAATAACTGTAGGATCTATAATAAAAGCAACACAAACACTAGAGGGGGGGTGAATAGTGTTTATAAAAATTTAAACAAACTACTTGCAGGAAATAAAATAATCACAAGATAAACTCAGAAAATACAAACGCAAAGACAAGAGAGTTATCCTGATTCGGTCCTTGTGACCTACATCCAGTCCCCAAGCAAACCGCTTGAGATTTTCCTTTCCTTATTTGTGTACACCCACAACCAATACCTTGTACACCACTTGACAAACACCCTTTGCCAAATGTGCACAACTCCTCTTTACACCAAGAGAACAAACGCCTTGTACAACTTTCTTCTACTCCCAAGAAGACGCCTTGTACAATGATCTTCTTTGAATGATTACAATGATCCTATAAGCCTTGAGATTGAATGTATTTGTGAACAAGGTTTCTTATAGGAAGGATTTCAGAAATCTTCACAATGGACTTTGAAATTTGGTGAAGAAAACTGAAAGAGAACAAGTTTTCAGAAAACAGAATTTTTTGGACAGAGTTTAAGGCTGAAAACTTTGGATTTGAATTGGTGATTTGACCCTAGGACAATACCCCTATTTATAGGTGAAATCCATAGTAAGTTAGGGTAGTTATCAGGCCAAATTTGAATTTTTAAACGTTGATAAACACACCAGAATTCACCAACTACACAGCAGTTGCCAACTGCTATTAGTCGACTTGAACAGGAGATTAGTCGACTAGCAGAACAAAATTTTCACTGATTAGTCGACTACAACAAGGAGTTAGTCGACTATGTTTTGACTGATACAGACATTTGGTTTTTGGAAAACTGAATGTAGTCGACTATATAGGACTGTTAGTCGACTAGGTAATGGGTTAGTCGACTATAGATATTGGGTAAGTCGACTAAGTTTTATGTCAGACAGAAACAGAGAGTTGGGAAATATTTGTATAGGTTATTAGTCGACTTGGGAAATTGTATAGTCGACTAGGGTATCTGTTAGTCGACTACATATGGAAGTCAAGTCGACTAACAGTCATGACAGAGACCAAACAGAGAGTTAGGAAATTTGGTTTGGAAGTATCTAGTCGACTAGGGTACTTGGCAAGTCGACTATAATATGGGTAGTCGACTTAAATAAGAGGTCAAGTCGACTTGGGAAGATATTTTGTGTAAGTGATCAAGACTTTTCACATATTTTCTAAAGTTACACAAAAACATCCAAAAATACCCATAATCTTCAATTGGCTTCAACTGAGATAGAGCAATCATAATGAGGTAGAAATGCTTTTTCATCATCAAAATCTTGCAACTTGATAGGCTTCAACATTCTCAACTTGGTAGGCTTCAACATTCTCCCCCTTTTTGATGATGACAACCCATGTTTTGTGATAACTCCCCCTGCAGCAAAAATATGTTATAACAAAATGATATATATATATATAATCAAGTTTTCTTGTTTACCCCTGCAGAAAGTGTTAAGTTTCCCCTTCTCTGCATTGTCATATGTCAGTATCCATATATATTTGATAACACATATGTCATATGTCCTTGTCACAAAATTTCAAATTTTTACATAACAGATTTATGTATATGAAACAGAACACATGAATCAAATACACATGCAGAACAGATTTGCAACAGATTTATAATATAACACAAACATAACACATAACACAAAAGTTCTCCCCCTTTGTCATTAACAAAAAGCAGAAAACATACATAAATAAACACTGTTTTCATATGGAAATACATATTAAAAAGAGTCTGAAAACAGAAAAATACATAAAAAAGGGAAAAACTGCAAAAACAAAAAAACACGAAGAAATGCCAACGCCATAAGCTTCAAAGGTCGGATCCGGGAGGAGGAGGTGGTGGAAAATGTGTTCTGAGGAGGTTCAGAATCTCTGTTTGAGTTGATGCAAATGAATCCATCTGAAGTTGCATATTCTCAAACCGAGTCATCATGAAAGACTGATTTTGAAGCACTTGATTCTGAGTGTCTTGAAGAACTTGTTGTTGAGCATGAAGAGAGGCAATCTCAACAGACAGTGAATTGTAGAATGCATCAGTATAAGAAGGAGGTGGTTGGTTTGGAGGTGGTTCAGTGAAAGGAGGTTGGGTAGAGGAAGATGGAGGTTGAGTGGGACTATGTGGAGGTGAAGAGGGTTGTTGTGGAGGAGGAGGAATATCAGTAAGTTTCATACGGTGAATAGCAACACGATCAAACAGTTCGAATACCTTAATGACACTAGTTTCGGAATCAAGATCAACGCGAAATTTCCGAAATACATGTGTCAAAAAAGCTCCATAAGGAAGGAATGAAGTATGTGACTTAACCATGGTATCAAATACAATTTTTGCCCAATTAACATCGAGGCCAGCCATAATTGCATAGACGCAAGTGGCTAACTCTCGTGAATAGTAATTGTAGCTTCCAGTTTTGGGACAAATATTGTATGCAAGGATACGACCTATGAGACGGGGAATTGGTTTTAACTTGTTGTTGGTCATAGGTAATCCTTGTCCAGATAGAAAGATATTACTTAAGACTTCCTCATCATCCATGGTAATATCATCAAGCAAGAGACCGTGATAAGGAATAGACAAGATACGGTCGATTGATTTTGGGGATAATTTAATGTTAATACCTTTAACCAATGAGTAAATATGGACATCGTCCTCATTATCTTCATAGGTTAAATTAGTATAAAACAAGTAAATTAAGAATGGATAGTATCCTTGTCTTGAATCAGTAGAAAACATATGAAACAATCCACAGTTTTGCAAATATGAGACAATGTCATAGTGATGAAAATCCTCATATTTAACAAATCTACCGGGGAGTATTTCTAAGGAGGAAAGTCTAATGTAATCCTCTTCTAGGGCAGGATTCTTTAGAAATGCCCTAAAATCAACTTGGGAAGATGATGATGATGGAGTAAATTTAGTTTTCTTGGACTTAGACATGTTGAGCACTGAAATTGATGGAATAGAACACAAGAACTGAAAGGAAATGGAAGGGATTTGAAAGAGATTACCAAGATTTTGAAAGAGAAGGGAAGGAATAGGTCACTGCTGCAGTCGCTGCTGGCGCTCCCTGTAGTCGACTGGAGGAATCGGCTGGATGAGAGAAAGTGGGAAAATCTAGGGTTTTGTGAAGAGAAAGTTTGGAATGAGTGGTTGAGATCAAACCTAGAATGATATTAAGGGTGAGGATTAAAAGAGAGAGATATTGGATCCACAATTAAAGAAAAACGGGTCGGGTTCGAAACTTAAATCCAAAAAACAGAACACAGAATATGACAGAATTAGTCGACTTGAAATTTGTTATTAGTCGACTAATACATTGACTAGTCGACTAGTAAATCAAGTTAGTCGACTAAGTTTTGAAAAATCAAAAAGCTATGTCTCTGTTAATGCAAATTAGTCGACTGGGTTACTGTCAAGTCGACTAGGGCCTGTATAAGTCGACTAATAAGAATTAATAAGTCGACTAATTATGTAAAAAATGCCTTAAAATTTTTTTTTTAAAATCAGAAAAATTGCAAATACCCAAATCTCTTCTAAATTTCATAAAAGTATCTACTTTAAGAGGCTTTGTGAAAATATCTGCAACTTGATAATCAGTTGATATAAAATTTAAAGAAATGTCACCTTTTAAAGCATGGTCACGTAAAAAGTGATGTCTAATATCAATGTGTTTGGTACGTGAATGATGAACTGGATTTTTAGATAAATTAATAGCACTAGTATTATCACACATAATAGGTGAGTTTGTGATAGTCATGCCATAATCAAGTAGGGTTTGTTTCATCCATATAATTTGAGCACATGCAACACTAGCAGCTATATATTCTGCCTCGGTTGTTGATAATGATACAGAATTTTACTTTTTACTGAACCATGATACTAGTGAATGTCCCAAAAAGTGACAAGTACCACTAGTACTATTCCGATCAGATTTACATCCAGCAAAATCAGCATCACTATATGATAGTAAATCAAATGTGCTTGATTTGGGATAAAATAAACCATAATTGAGTGTGTTATTTAAATATCTAAAAATCCTTTTCACTGCTTTAAGATGTGATTCCTTAGGATTTGACTGATATCTAGCACATAAGCATACACTGAACATAATATCAGGTCTACTTGATGTAATATAAAGTAATGAACCAATCATACCTCGATAGAGTTTCTGATCAACATTCTTACCATTTTCATCTTTGTCTAAAAATGTCGTCGTACTCATGGGAGTATTCTTATGACCAGAATTTTTCATGCCAAATCTTTTTAGCAGTTCCTTTGCATACTTGCACTGGGAAATGAAGATTCCATCCTTCATTTGCTTTATTTGCAGACCGAGAAAGTAAGTAAGTTCGCCCATGTGGGTCATCTCAAATTCACTCTGCATGGTCTTAGAAAATTCTTGACAAAGATTATCGTTAGTAGATCCAAATAAAATGTCATCAACATAAATCTGAATGATTAAGATATCTTTATCAACATGTTTAATAAAGAGAGTTGTATCTGCTCTTCCCATCTTAAAATCAGAATTTAAAAGAAAACTTTTTAATCTATCATACCAAGCACGGGTGCTTGTTTTAAACCATATAAAGCTTTCTTAAGTTTAAAAACATGGTTTGAAAATTTTTCATGTTCAAAACCTGGAGGTTGTTCAACATAAACAGTTTCCTTAATAATACCATTTAAAAAGGCACTTTTAACATCCATTTGATATAGTTTGAAATTCATAAAACAAGAAAAAGCAAGTAAAATACGAATAGATTAAAACCTAGCTACTGGTGCATAAGTTTCATCAAAATTAATACCTTCTTCTTGATTGTATCCTTGTGCTACTAACCTTGCTTTGTTCTTAATGACTTCACCTGATTCATCGAGTTTGTTCTTAAAGACCCATCTGGTTCCGATGAATGGATGATCAGTAGGACGTTGTACAAGATCCCAAACATCATTTCTGACAAATTGGTTCAACTCTTCTTGCATGGCAATGGTCCAAAAATCATCCGCACATGCTTCTTTGATATTCTTTGGTTCAATGAGTGATATGAAGGCAATTTGTGTCATGTAGTTCAACTTGGATCTCGTCTGAACGCCTTGATTTATATCTCCAATAATCAAATCACATGGATGATTTCTTACTTCAACATATGCTTTTGGTAACTCGGTAGAAGTCTCATCATCCTTAGAAATGTTAGTATCAACAGAAGATATAACAATATTATCAATAGGAGTATCTATAATATGATCATCATCATGTGGAGAAGTATTAGAAATAGGCTTAGTCAAGGATTCATCAAATTTAACATGTAATGATTCTTCAATAGTAAATGTTTTCTTATTAAATATTCTATATGCTTTACTTTGAGTAGAGTATCCAACAAAAATACCTTCATTGGATCTAGCATCAAATTTATCTAAAGCATCTTTTGTATTTAAGATAAAGCATTTACATCCAAAAATCTTAAAGTAAGAAACTTTTGGAATCCTGTTATAAAACAATTCATAAGATGTTTTGTTTAAAAAAGATCGAATAAGCACACGATTTAAAACATAACATGCAGTAGCAATAGCCTCAGCCCAAAAATATTTTGGTAAATTACTGTCCATAAGCATAGTTCTAGCACATTCTTGCAAAGTCCTATTCTTTCTCTCTACAACACCATTTTGAGGAGATGCTCTAGGAAATGCAAAGTTATGTGTAATACCATACTTATCACAGAAATTTGAAAAAGATTCATTCTCAAATTCTCCTCCATGATCACTTCGATTAGTGACTATGTTTAGAGACTTTTGATTTTGAATTCTTTTACAAAAACTTACAAATTCATTAAAAGTATCATTTTTATTTTTTAGAAAAATGACCCATGAAAAACGTGAATAATCATCAACAATAACAAAAACATATCTACTCTTGTTTAAAGAAGAAACACGAGTAGGACCAAATAAATCCAAATGCAACAATTCCAAAGGTCTATTAGTAGAAACTAAATCTTTAGATTTAAAAGATGATTTAACTTGTTTTCCTAATTGACAAGAATCACAAAAATAATCCTTTTTAAAAGCAATTTTTGGAAGACCTTTAACTAAATCAAATTTAGAAATCTTAGAAATAGTTTTCATATTCAAATGACCAAATCTTTTATGCCATAAAAAATAATCATTATTAGAAGCAAGTAAACATAAGTCATCATTAGATGCTATGCAAGATATAGATAATTCATAAATGTTATTGTTACAAAAACCTTTAAATAAAACATCTTTCATATTAGTATCATAAATAAGACATGCATCTTTTTCAAAAACAATTTTATAACCCTTATCATATAATTGACTAATACTTAATAGATTGTGTTTTAAACCACTTACCAAAAGAACATTTTCAATAAGGGGTTTTGAAATATTACCAACTATGCCGGTACCAATAACCTTTCCTTTGTTATTGTCTCCAAATATCACTGTACCTCCCTTTTTGATTTGAACGGAAGACAGTAGTTGAATGTGTCCGGTCATGTGTTTGGAACACCCACTATCAAGTATCCACTTTTCTTTAAAAGGTACCTATAAGATAAACAAATTTGTATGGTACCCATCATGATAGGGTCCGAAAAAGATTAGCCTTTAGGAACCCAAATCCAATTGGAATTTGGTTTCCACCTGTTAGTATAAACATAATTCTCAGAATTACACACATCATGTATATAAGATGCAATATAAACATTTTTATCAACATTATTAAGATTCTTAGGAACCCATATATATTTGCATCTAATTCTTTTGAAATAGTATTTCTTTTCACAAAAGAATTATTATTATGAAGATGTGTAGATTTTACAAAATTAGTTTTTGAAAATCCAATACCAACATGAGTAGGTTTATAAATCTTATCTTTTGAAAAACCAAGACCAAAATGATTGTTAGACATCTTTTGAGAAGATAATAAAACATTTAAATTCTCTTTTCCTTTATTAAACTTTGTTACATTTTTCAAAAGATCTTCATACTTAATTTTGAAACTAGTCATGGCTTTATCTAAAATAGAAATTCTAGAATTTAAAGAAATAGTTTCCTTTTCAAGTAAAGAATTTTCTTTTAAGAAAATTTCATTATCCTTTTTTAAAGATGCAATAACTTTTTCAAAATCTTCATTTTGAGAACTTAGAGAAGATGTTTGAGAAACAAAACATGCATTTTCATGAATGAGTCTTTCATTTTCCTTTATTAAGACTTTATTTTTAATCTTTTCATTTTTGAAATTATTAAACAATTCATTAAAAGCTTCTAATAACTTATCATAATCTTGTACCTCGTCTTCTTGGGCCATGAAGCAGATATTGGCGGTTTCCGTTGCTTCTTCTTCGTCAGAGGAAGATGAGTCGCTATCATCCCATGTTGCTTGGAAGGCTTTCTTCTTCTTATTGAACTTGTTGAAGTTCTTGAAGTGTCCTTTTGATTTTATCAATGGGCAATCCTTCTTTATGTGGCCTGGTTTGTTACACTTAAAACAAGTAGGATTATCGTTAGTATCTTTATTCTTTTTAAATTTACCTTGTTTTAAGAACCTTTTGAACTTTCTGGATAGCATCGCCATTTCTTCTTCATCGTCATCCGAATTGTCCGTGTCGGAAGATGCATGGAAGGCAAGTACTTTCTTCTTGGATGGAAGTTGTTGTTCGTCCTTCTTCCTTTCTTCTAACTGCACTTCATATGCCATTAGATTACCGATTAGGTTTTCTAATGTCATAGTTGAGAGATCATTTGCCTCTTCAATGGCGGTTGTCTTCTTCTCCCATTCTGGTGTGAGTGCACGAAGGATCTTACGAACTCTTTCAACTTGAGTGTAGTCCTTTCCAAGGGATGCTAATGAATTGGTGATGTCGGTGAATCTTGTAACCATTTCTGATATGGTTTCATTCTCCTTCATTTTGAATAACTCAAATCTGTGGACAAGAACAGATATTTTAGATTCCTTAACTTTATTTGTGTCTTCGTGAGTTACCTGAAGAGTATGCCATATTTGATGTGCAGAAGTGGATGTAAACACACGGTTGAACTCTTCTTTGGTTAAAGCACAAAATAGAGCGTTCATCGCCTTGGCATCAAGATTTGCATTCTTCTTTTGATCTTCACTCCAAGCGTTGTAGTTGGTTGTTGGCTTGGTGTATGATGCTTCTACAATGTTCCAAAGATCGTAGTTGAGCGATTGCAAGCAGATCTTCATTCTACACTTCCAATAGTTGTAGTTGGTTCCGTCAAATAGCGGTGGACGTTGTGTAGAATGACCTTCTTTGAATTGTGACGAAGGAAACTCCGTTGCCATCCTCGTATGGTTGTTGCCTTGAACCTGCTCTGATACCAAATGTAGGATCTATAATCAAAGCAACACAAACACTAGAGGGGGGTGAATAGTGTTTATAAAAATTTAAACAAACTACTTGCAGGAAATAAAATAATCACAAGATAAACTCAGAAAATACAAACGCAAAGACAAGAGAGTTATCCTGGTTCGGTCCTTGTGACCTGCATCCAGTCCCCAAGCAAACCGCTTGAGATTTTCCTTTCCTTATTTGTATACACCCACAACCAATACCTTGTACACCACTTGACAAACGCCCTTTGCCAAATGTACACAACTCCTCTTTACACCAAGAGAACAAACGCCTTGTACAACTTTCTTCTACTCCCAAGAAGACGCCTTGTACAATGATCTTCTTTGAATGATTACAATGATCCTATAAGCCTTGAGATTGAATGTATTTGTGGACAAGGTTTCTTATAGGAAGGATTTCAAAAATCTTCACAATGGACTTTGAAATTTGGTGAAGAAAACTGAAAGAGAACAAGTTTTCAGAAAACAGAATTTTTTGGACAGAGTTTAAGGCTGAAAACTTTGGATTTGAATTGGTGATTTGACCCTAGGACAATACCCCTATTTATAGGTGAAATCCATAGTAAGTTAGGGTAGTTATCAGGCTAAATTTGAATTTTTAAACGTTGATAAACACACCAGAATTCACCAACTGCACAGCAGTTACCAACTGCTATTAGTCGACTTGAACAGGAGATTAGTCGACTAGCAGAACAAAATTTTCACTGATTAGTCGACTACAACAAGGAGTTAGTCGACTATGTTTGACTGATACAGACATTTGGTTTTTGGAAAACTGAATGTAGTCGACTATATAGGACTGTTAGTCGACTAGGTAATGGGTTAGTCGACTATAGATATTGGGTAAGTCGACTAAGTTTTATGTCAGACAGAAACAGAGAGTTGGAAAATATTTGTATAGGTTATTAGTCGACTTGGAAAATTGTATAGTCGACTAGGGTATCTGTTAGTCGACTACATATGGAAGTCAAGTCGACTAACAGTCATGACAGAGACCAAACAGAGAGTTAGGAAATTTGGTTTGGAAGTATCTAGTCGACTAGGGTATTTGGCAAGTCGACTATAATATGGGTAGTCGACTTAAATAAGAGGTCAAGTCGACTTGGGAAGATATTTTGTGTAAGTGATCAAGACTTTTCACATATTTTCTAAAGTTACACAAAAACATCCAAAAATACCCATAATCTTCAATTGGCTTCAACTGAGGTAGAGCAATCATAATGAGGTAGAAATGCTTGTTCATCATCAAAATCTTGCAACTTGATAGGCTTCAACATTCTCAACTTGGTAGGCTTCAACAATAACCACATCGGACACCCGTATGCCAATCTCTCTATTTTGATAGTTTTGGTATTAGTAACAATCAACATCACATATACAAAATTTAAATGAATTTCAAGTAGACCATAACTACAATGTCTCTCATAGAAGAGAAATATTTCATAACTACTTACTACTAGCTTCTTACCCATTTGAAAATATACCAATTATTGTTATTATTATTTTTATCACATGGTTTCTAGCATAACTAAAATGTTTCTAATGAACACCCTTTATGTAGTTCATTACCCAACCCTAAATCTTACTAGTAAAGCAATATCATATAGTCATAGTCTATTAGGATATTCTTGTTCTCAAACAATCTTCTAATTTTGTTAATAATCTTACTCAATTAAGTTCTCACCTTCTTCTGGAGATTTCTTCGCCAATCCTAGATTCTACGTGATCTCGAATAATAACCCTATTCAAGAGAACATCAAGTTACCTTCTAATACTAGATTCGTCAATATTCTTGAGAGTTAAAAGCTATTTTATATACTAATTCTCTGGTAAAAATTAAATCAGAAATTTACCAAAAAATTTTATGAAATCACCTCTAAAAATCAGATCTTAGGCTAAAATCCACCTCAAAAACTTGAATTTTCCCTAGGAGAAACTCCCCTTCTTCCTCCCTCGATCTCCCCCCTTGCTGGACGCGGCCGTCGGCGGCCTGAGCGCTGGCCGCGACCTGGCTAGGCTGGCCGCGGCCCCTCCTTCCGGACACGCGTTTGCCTCCATCTCTTCTCTTGTTCTCTCTCTTAGAGGTAGAGAAAGGAGGAAAGTGAGGAAGAGAATTTGTGAGTTCATCTAGCGGAGAAGATGGGTTCTAGAGTTCTAACCATAGGTAATTTAAGGATGAAGAGAATGAGAGATGAAAAGTTTGAGCTGAAATTAGAGATCCTAATTCAGCCATAATTATAAGTTTGCCACACGTTTGCCACACTCCAATTCTCTCCAAGTGGCCTTGCATAAATCAAGGGCATCTTAGTACTTCATCAATCCCTCTCATGCTCAGCTACCCCCTCCAAACTTGTACTTTGATTAAATTAATGGGTACGGTTAGTGGAGTATGTATATATCATGTATAAAACTTTTGTGTACTTGAATATGTGTCACATTATACATACATGGTTATCACTTACATCATCATCATCATCATCATTATTATTATTATTATTATTATTATTATTATGTTCATTCATTTATTTTTTTATATAATCATTGATATATTTAAATGTCACATACTTATGAAAATTTATTTACATCAATTTCTCACTTGGTCATCAAATAATATAATTATATAGATAACCGAATAAATTATCATGTATAAATCAAAATTTGCATTCTGCAATACTAATTCATGATTAAAGTAATTCGAACATTATAGTTATCAGTTCTAATAATTATTCGGTATTATCTCATGGCTAAGGATTAAAATTCTTTAGGAAATGTGAAAAAAAGCGAGATGTTACATTAGCCTTGCGACCATTCAAGCAGTCCGCATATATCACAAGTTATAAAATACAATATTAATTACTCTGACCTAATTGCAGTAATTCATATCCTATCTACCGTGATATAGCAACAGTCTCAAAAAGAGGTACACTAAAATTAATTTCGATAAAGGAAAGATGTGCACCACACGAAATTTATATATATAGAAAAATATTCTATATAAAGCTCTTCTTGTCGGCTTCTTATCGGCTGGCTGAAGAAATATGTGGTTCCATCTCCTCCGCATGATGAAATCTTGTCGTGGGTGCTTTTCCTGCCGTTCAGCTCGCTTACGACAAATCTACCAGACTGCTTCTCGCTATGGTATGCTGCATCCAGAGAGGTCTTCAGGCACTAACGGAAGCTTTCTGCAGGCCACCGACTACCATGAGAGGGAAGGGGCCAATTCAACCTGGCGATGGAATTTTTCCTAGGGTGTAGTTGCCTTATACATATCTGATGGCATGGTTAGCCCTGCATTGCCCTACTATCCTTCAACTAGGAGAAGAACCACCAAAGGGCGTCCGCTTCATGCATCTCCAGCATTTTGAGAACCTTAATGGAAGCGGAAGTATGTGGCAGGGGTTCGAAAGCTGATACGCTGCTATGATGTATACAGTCTCTTTCGATGTTTCCCCTACATTCTAGGTGCTGGGTATGGAGAAGAATTCCATGATGTCAGAGACGGGATATCTTCTCTCGGGCAAAATATATTCAGGTGATTAGTCAGCATCAGGCCATCCCACTTGGTATATCGTTGTGGGGATGTGTGCTACCTAGATCCATATGCCCCTAACTAATTTGCTTATCGGTTTAGGTACGACCAGCTTTACATATGCACCAAACACCCCCTGGCATTCATGGCCAGTCTGATTGATGCTCCGATAGACTGGAGATACTTCACCATTGGCTAAGAATCCCTAGCCTTATGACGATATTAGGGTTCTGCCAGTGATATCATACTTCAAATTATAACCCATCAGAGTTCAACATCAACTCATTAAAAATCAAGCTCATTTTAAAGCGGATGAAGTAGAAGGTGACAGAGTTTGATCAGAGGAAGCGAGTTCGAGTACCAGATCTTCTCGAGTTCTTAGTTAAGATGGCAGCGAAGCTTCAAATGCCAAGAGCACCTGCTTTGAAGATGTTGTAGGGAAGGAGCTTCTCAAAGAGCTCCTAGTGGGACAAACAAAGCTCCAATTGAGGAAGAAGAAGAAGAAGAGAATCTTGTTGTCCATTTCAAGCAAAAAAGGAAGGATTCTCTCCTCCTAAGCCTCACAAAAGCCAGTAGTGAAGAAGGCTCACTGACCCACTGAGAGGCTTCTACTGCTGGGGATGATGAATTTGTTGCATGCATTCCTCCCCCGGGTTCCTTGATTATTGAGCCATCTCTTCAGAGAAAGACTCAAGAAGAACCAGCTCAGACTCCTGGTAATACCATAATTCTTTATCTCCACATAGCTTTTGCTTCCTTTTCGTGATTAAATGTTTTGCTTTTTAATCTCAGATGCAAGTAAAGAAGCTGCAGGTGGGGGAGAAGAGGGTCTTAATGATCTCTTCACCTACCGAAAAGGACATGAGGCAACTTATTTCAGTCTCGAAGCCCCTGAAGAACAAATGGACGATATTGGGCCTTCTAGCAAGGGTGAGGTCTCTACCCTGGGAGATGAGAGCAATGATGTGGAGATCCTGGAGACTCCTAAGGAGAGAAGGCCAATCTCTAACCCACCGGCTGATGAGCCAGCCACTGGGGAGGCCTTTGCCGAGATTAACGTTACTGAAGCTGTCAGTATCGGGATTACTCTCCATGAAATTGCTCCAGTTGCTGCTGAGGATACCGCTTTGGGAGTCATCTATACTAAGGTTGCCCAAGGTATAATGATCAACTTAAGGTTGCTACTGCTGTAACCTCAGCTCCTCCAGGTAATGATCATAACAGTTCATTTAGTAATCAATTTTCATATACTGTTTCTGATCTGAAGCCCTTGCAGAGACTCTTGCATTGACTGCACCAATCACGAGGCTATTTCAAGAGAAGACAACTGCTCCCATCATGATGGACATTGCAGGGATTACGTTTTATATCATAGCATCATTCAACGTCGCCCATCTCCTTTGCTGCTTCCATGGAGACTGACAAGATGGCGTCTGCACCTTCTACCATGCCAGTAATGGAACAGATGAGCGGGATTCTATTCCTGTCGTGCCTTTAGCTCCAGCTACTATTGGCCTAAGGTTGATTACCAGTCCAGACTCTCCAATGATGGTTGTTGAACCAACCAACCTACTTCTCTAGTATCAGCCCTACTTCTTAGTATCTAGTACGTTTGTCTCTATGAAGACTCCTCCCCGGCTTCGCTGATGGCTGCTTCTGCAATACTTTCTATGATCATGACCACCAAAGTCACAGAGACTTCTCCTTCAGGGCTCACCCACTCGCCCAAGGTGATTGAAGCAAAGAAGGAATTCATGGCAAAGATGATCGACAGCTTCACAAGGGTTTAAAGCTATGCATCTCCTTGGTCTTGAAGGGTAAAACCAGCCTGTTTGAATTCTTGAGGGTGATCCTTACCCGAAATATAGAGACCATCAGGAACTTGGTGGGACTGATGAGGCTCATCTCTGGAGTACATAGTAGCAGATTTTGAGAAAGATGTGGGCGAATGGCATCACCTGAATAGCTCAGATCTAACTTCCTTTATTGAAGAGGAGTTCTGGCGTCTCTCTGAATATATGTAGAAGACTTATGTAGATCACAAAGGGAGGTGAAAGCAGTGTCCCAAGAGTTGAAATCCCTGAGACTGAAAAAGTCAAGATTGCCAACGTGATTGATACTTCCAATAGCGCACTTATTGATGCCAATGAACAACTTGAAAAAGGTGGAAGCAATGATAAAGAGGGATAACTTTCTCATATCCAAAGCGGGGCCTGTGTGTACGGAGGATACTACCCGGGTAGAACAGCTGAATACCAAGAGGAATCACGTCTTTAAGCTGGAGGCAGAGAAGAAAGCAGCATTGGCAAAGACCAAGGCTCGCTTGGCTCAAATGGCGGCCTTTAATCAAGAAGATCAGAAGTTGTAGGCCCTCACCAAGGCTGAAGAGAAAGAGACAAAGACTGTCTACTCTTGAGAATAAACTCAGATCATATGGAGACATGTTTAATACATCTTCAATGTATATCTTCTTTTGAATCAATATTTTTTTTTGCTTTTTGACTCATTTGACCTTCATAATTTCTTCTTCTCTTATTTGCTCGTGCAGTTACCTGTAGGTAATGAAAGTCTTCCATAGAGGAAAAGCTTAGTATACAAGTTCTTTAAAAGAACTAAAAGGGTGAAAATTCACTAAGTAGAACTCCCGAAGGAATTACAATTGCGACTGAAATTATTCAGAGGTTAAGAACATAATAAAATCAGTCTAAATATAAGAATCCACTAGGGATAAAAGAGGGTAGATTTAGGAATCCGTCTGTTCAGAGGTATGGACTGGACATAATAGGTTACGAATCTCTAAAAGAGGGTTCGTTATTCAGAGGTGATGAACTGAACATAACAGCGAAAAAGTCCTTACTGGACTGGAAGTGAGATCTATATACTCATCAGTTCAGAGGTGACAGACTGGACATAACTGATTAAAAAATTTTAGATTCAAAGTTTTGTTGTTCAGAGGTGATGAACTGGACATGACGAAAAAAAAGGATGAGATTTGGGTATTTGTCACTTTAGAGGTGACGAACTGGATATAATCGATTAGAAATTATCAAACTCAAAGTGTTTGCTATTCAGAGGTGATGAACTGGACATAACAGCAAAATGAGGTTTGGGTATTCATCAGTTCAAAAGTGATAAATTGGATATAACTGATAAGGAACTATTAGGTTAAGAAATTTGTCATTTACGGGTGACAAACTGGACATAACGATAAAAGAAAGGATGGAATTTAGGTATTATTCGATTCAGAGGTGACGAAATGGACATAATCAATTAGAAATTATCAAACTCAAAGGGTTTACTGTTCAGAGATGACGAACTAGACATAACAAAAAATGAAATTCAGGTATCCGTTAGTTCAGAGGTGACGAACTAGACATAACTGATTAGGAATTACTAGATTTAGAATTTTTTCATTCAAAGGTGGCAGACTGGACATAACAACAAAAAGGAGAAGGATGAAATCTGGTACCTGTCGGTTCAGAGGTGGTAAACTGGACATAACCGATTAGGAGTCACCAGATCTAAAGCTTTTATTGTTCAGAAGTATAGTGCTAACTGGACAGCAAAAACTCCCGGTCCTAATGGGAGAAAAGAAAACTGGGTTATGGACTCGTTTATTTAGAGGTGATGAACTAAACATGACAGTTTGAGTACCACAAAAAAGGTCATTGTTCAGAAGCCACACAGGCGTAACAGCTCGACTCATCTGTTCAGAGGTGATAAACTGAACATAACAGTTTGAGTCGTAAAAGGAATCTGATGTTCAGCGCCCATACGGGCGTAACAGGGATTAATATGGACTTTTGTTTGTTTAGAGATGACAAATTGGACATGACAGGCTAAGCACTATAAAAAAGGGAACATGTTTATTCAAAGATCATGTAATATGATAGACTTGGAATTTTTTTAATGAAAAGATTCGCTGGGGAGCAATATGATAGCCCATGATGGGCTGCAAGAGTGTCCTACATGGAAAGTGTAGAATCTCATGAAGAGTTTAGCGCTCCTCGTAGAATCTGATAGGGGCAAATAGCATCCTCTCTAATATTTTGAGAGAGAGTTGTTAGAGATAATTCGTTAACATGACAACTAAATACCTCGTCGGGGAATGGATATTCCATGAGGATTTTAAAGATAGATGTAGGCTGTCCAAAAGTTACTGAAGGACAAGCCATTGAAAAGCTCTAGACGCGAGGGATTATCACCCGCGTCTCAGCATCAAGGCGCGTTGGCTCGACACCTGCGTCTCAGCAACAAGGCGCGTTGGCTCGACACCCGCGTCTCAACATCAAGGTGCGTTGGCCTGACACCCGCGCCTCATCATCAAGGCGCGTCGGTCTGACACCCGCGCCTCAGCATCAAGGCGCGTCGACTTGACACCCGCGTCTCAGCATCAAGGCGCGTCGACTTAACATGAGCGTCTCAGCATCAAAGCGCGTCGACCTGAAACCCGCGTCTCAGTTATAACCGCCTTGGTTAAGGGACCAATCACTGCCCACACGTAAGGGAAATCAGCCCCCATCGTGGCGTGTCTTTAGCAGGCACGTGGGTTGGTTACCGCCCATGTAGCGGGAAGTTGGCCCTCATTGTGGAGCGCTTTTAGGGGGGCACGTTCACCCCTAAGACCTCTATAAATAGCTCCGTCGCTATGAAGAAGGGGTCGGACCCTTGGCAATCAAAAAAAAAGAAGAAAAGCAGAAGAGGACAACAGAGAGATATCAACAGGCGCGACACATACAGAGAGAGAGAGAGAGAGCTCGACTCTTCAAGCCAACTTGCTGCGTACAAGTTGCTCTTCGCTACCTTCTCTTTTAGAGTTTTGGTAGACGGGGCTGAGTTACTCCTTCTACCTGCCAAGGAGAAGATCCCTTGACGGTCCAGACGGTCATCTGGTCAACGGAGAACAAGATTCACTCTCTACCGCCACACGAAGAACCTAACACTAAACAAAGGGGGGATTCAAGCTTCAACATCCTCCCTCCCTTGTAACCGGAAGATTAGTCTGTTGTAATTTTTCATTTGATTTAAGGAAATTTTACACCTCCTTCTTTTCCGTGTCCAACAAGAGATGGCGACTCCGCTGGGGACAACCTTCGTTACTGATGAACAGGTAGTGGCGCAAGATGACGTCCACCATAAGGGAAAGATGGTCGAATCGCTCGTTGTCAAGTTCGACCAGGCGAAATTCGAAGAGTTTCTCTCTTCTGGCTCCAAGAGTCCAAAGACCCGCGTCTGTCGCAGGGTCTCGGCGGGGAATAACTCCGAAGCTCGATCTGAGGCTCTCTTGGGCGCCACTGCTACGGTCCTTGTGCACAGAAGACCCGCGCCAACGCCTCTCAGAAGGCCAGCGTGGTCTCACGCGCGACTGCTGCTGCGACCAACTGCGTCGCACAAAAGACCCGCGTTAGTGTCCCTAAGAGGACCCGCGTGGTTAAAACCCCTGATGTTCAGCATCAGGATGTTGTCGGTTTCTCTCCTCCTCCGCGACGCAACCGAAATGCTGAGCGTCGACAGAGGAGACGCGCGCGTCAGCTTCAAGCTGGAACCATTGGTTGTCCGACTGAGGCTAAACGCGACATGCAATCTGGCGCTTTGCCCGCGGCACGTCCAGTACGTGAAATCCGCGTTTGGCGGCCCAAGTGCGTAACTCCTCAAGTTGAGTCTTCTGAAGACCAGCTTACCAAATGCCAAAGCGAAACTTCTGCGTCTCGTCAAACGCAAGAAACACGCGCTCACAGGCATGGGGCCCAGCAGCCCACTCTCTCTCACCCGTCTCTGCCCGGACGCACCAGGCATCAACGCAAGACTCGCGTCTCATCTCAACAGAGACGCCAGGCGCGCATCAGACAGCCGCGACGCGAGAGCTGCGTCCCTGAAGTCTGCGTCCATTCTGCACATCACATGGATGCCTCCCGTCTTTGACGTTGTGAGGCTAGTCTCTTTGATCCCTCTTCCATGGATTTGAGGGATTATTTAACAAAGAAAAGAAGTGCCCACCAGGTCACTCATCCTGCTGCTGCCAACGGCTCATCTCCATGCTCTTGGAGTGCCGTTGCGGGTCGAGTGTGCACCAGCAGTCTTTAGTTAGACAGCTGACCTCGATCCCCCGTCAGCCAAAAGAAGGCGCTCCCATAGAAGGAGAATCTTCTCTGACGTTGAATACCCGGAGCTTACTGCGAACATGACAAGCAGAAGCAAGGGAAAAGGACTTGCAGTCAGCTCAGATGAGTCTGACTCTGAACCGGAAGGAGTGTATCGACACACTCGCACCGAGACTGGGGCCATTCCCCCGGTTGACTATAATGCCTTAGCCCATGGCATTAAAGTGAACGATTCCACTCCGCCGTAGTGGAATCAGGGGCTTCAAACTCCTCCATTGAGAAGGAGACCTCTGCCTACATGACAGGCACTCCTGATGAGACAGCTAGACGTCTGGAACAGATCCAAAAGAGACAAATGGAGATGATTGTGTCTCAACAGGAATCTATCGATGCTATCAAGCTGGCGCTTGCACAGCTGCTCGAAGACAAGAGGAGATCTCCTCCTAGGAGGTCGAGGGACAGAGAGAGAAAGGGAGGAAGCTCATCTTCCGAGCCTTCTGAAGAGAAGCCTCGATCTACTTCTGGCTCGTCCAAACCCTCGTCAAAGGGCGACCGAGACCCAGGGAAGGCTCATGCTAAAAGGATGAGTCAATTGGAGGAAACGCCTCAATGCCCTTGCCAGTCGCAAAGACCTCCAAGAAGCTGGAGTGGTCCGGCCCTATCCAGCTGAGTGGGATTTGTCCCGTACCCTCCTAAGTTCAAGGCTCCAACCCTCCAAGCCTTTGATGGGAAGGGGTCCCCTAATCAGCACATCTACTACTTCAAATCCCAAACCGAGAATGTAGTAGATAATGACGCCATCCTGGCGCGACTGTTCATCGGCACCCTGAAAGGTTGGCCTTTGAGTGGTTCATGAAACTCCCGGAAGGTTCTATCAAGAACTGGGGCGACTTGGAGAAGCTGTTCTTAACACGCTTCTTCGAAGATGACTCCGAGGTCACAATGCCCACCCTGTTAGCTACGAGACAGCGAAAGGGAGAGTCCGTCAAATCTTTCGTGGAAAGATTTCGGAACGTGGCACTCCGGTGTCCAAGCGGTATGACCCAGGCCACCCTGGTGGAAACATGCCGCCACAACCTCCAAACCTCACTCCTTGCTCAAATAGGAGTTGCTGAAAGCCGCACCTGGAAACAATTAGTCCAACAAGGTGAACAGGCTGAGGAGATTGTTGCCCGCGTCAGGGCAGAAGAAGGCAAGCCGCGGCCGGAGAGGTCAACTAGGCGAGCGCCAGACACCTCCCTCCAGACAAAGCGGAAGGATAATTTGGCGACGGAGACCAAATCTCCTACCAAACCTCAACCAGCCAAGGCGAGTGGCTCTTCAAGCCAACCCCGCGCCAACAAGCAGTATTCCTTCAAGGAGGAACATGTCGATTCGCTCTTCAAGCTACTCAACAAGAGCAACCGACTGAAGCTCCCTGAGGCCAGACGCCCTCAGGAAGTCGGCAAGACCGAAAACCCCAACTACTGCTTGTACCACAGGATGTTGGGACACCCTACCAGAAGCTGTTACATCTTCAAGGACATCCTTCAGGCTCTGATTGAAGCGGAGGTGTTGAAACTCCGACCAGAAACAGAAGGAGGTGACAGCCAACATGACGTCGGTTCTCCAGTTGAAAAATAACCTCCAGCACCTGCAGGGGTGGTCCCAATCCCAAGAGAAGAATTAAGAGTGGTCAACACAGACCCTCACAGCGGCAGGAGAAGGGCTTGGTACCCGTCCCTACGCCTCAAGGGGAAATCATGTGGGTCCACCCTGACCTAGTGGACAGCCAGCAGTGGACTACTGTAACCAACAGGAAGTCCAAAGGCAAGGCAAAAGCTTCGTCCTGCCATGTGGTATGTGCTTCCTCCCGAGAAGCAGAGGATGATGTTCCCTCACTGACTGATTCAGAAGAGGAAACAATAGTCTTGGCCGCAGAGCCCAACCAACCAATGACGGGGACTCGTTCAGGACAGCCCTACTTGAAGCAGTACGCGAAGTGGCGGCAAACCCTCCACAACCGGCTGCAGAGCCAACTAGGCCCTCCACGAAGCCACCAGTGGAGAAACAAAAAGAGACTCGATTCTCTCAAGCTCTTCAAAAGGGTATAGCGGAAGGATCCACAACGCCTTACCGCTTTGATGTCTTGGCTCAATTGGCCAACATCCCGGCGCGGATCACCCTGTATGAGCTTCTAAGACTATCAAAGTCGACCAGGGAGGCTCTACAAGAAGCTCTGGCAAATGCTGAGGTCTTTATGACCCAGGTGCCAAAGAAGGAAGATGTAGAGAATTGTCTCCACACCTCCCAGAATGCTCCCTGCATTACCTTCACGGCAGATGATATGCAGGTTAAAGGGAAGCATGATCGACCCTTGTACTTCACAGGTTATATCGGATCATCTGAGGTGAACCGCATTCAGGTAGATCCAGGGTCCGCATTGAGCATCATGCCCCGCCGAGTCATGCAACACCTCGGCATCCCTACCCACCGTCTGAGCCCTACACAGACGACCATCTACGGGTTCAATGCCAACGGCACCCGTCCGATGGGGAAGATCAAGCTCAAGTGCCAGATTGGGAGCCTCAAGTCGAAGGTGACGTGCTACGTCATCGATGCCGACACTTCCTACAATCTGCTGCTGGGACGACCATGGATCCACCGCAACTCCATCGTTCCCTCCACTCTTCACCAAGTCATGAAATCATTGACGCGAGTGGGAAGGTGCAAACGTTGGTTGCCGAAAGGTATCCGTTTAAGGGGGTCGAAAATTATTTCACGGACTCTCTCCTATATCAGGATCCGGTGGATGAAACCCCGCAACTGGAGGTGCCAGACTCTGGTAATGAGGCTGACACTGAGCCCGAGCAAGAAGAGTGCCTGTGAAAGTTGGAACCACTTGTAAAGAGCACTAATAACTCGATGTTGATAATACCACCGACGATGCAGGCGGTTGGTATATTAAATGAGAATTTAGACTTTGAGTATTTTTCTGCGTGTGCATCCGATTCAATACCGTCGGATACTAGTACCGACGTAGACGATGACATCTGGTCGGCAATGGATGCTTTGACATCATTGCATGTACCAGTAAAATCATCTTTCGGGACATACCAGGATAATGGTGATGCGCAGGAATCTATATTCATGGTTCCGACAAGACGAAAAGGCCAAAACCAATCCTTTTTGGGCGAATGACGACTGAACCAACGCCCCGCGAAGAATCGGAAAGTGAGGAGGAATCCCCTCAGCTCAGTCATTATGAACCAAAATCGCTCAAATGATGAATGCATGGGGTATGATCTAACCAACAGACCCGGGTTGAACTTCGGCAAAGGAAGGAGAACGCTACTTCGATCCTTTGTGCCGAAAGGGAAGGCCCCTGATTATTATCATCGGACGCGCCGGGGGTTGGGCTATGTATCAACTCCGGTCTCATCAGCCTCCGATTCTCAAGAATCGTCGAGCAACGATTACTCTTCAGACACATCATCTTGGGAGTCAGATGTCAGTGTCGGCAACATCTTCAAGGAACTTTCAGTGAACATGGTTTCGACAAGCCACCTGGAAGATGGAAATGAAGAAATAATCCAATCTGATACAGATCCTTGGATCAAACATTTAAATGCTCTTTGGGATAACCGCTTTGAACAGCGTGAGCCACCCACAGAAGACAAGATTGTTCAGATCAACCTAGGAGATGAGGCTAACCCTAAGCCCATCTTCATAAGTGACGGCCTGTCACCTTCAGAGAAGAAGGATCTAATATCTCTTGTACAAGAGTATATAGACGTCTTCGCCTGGAATTATGAGGACATGCCAGGACTTGATCCTCAAGTGGCCATGCACCGCCTCAACATCAATCCGGACGTAAAGCCTGTCAAACAACAACAGCGACGGTTTCGCCCAGAAATAATGGAGGCAATTCAATCAGAAGTCAGAAAACTTATTGATTCTGGCTTCATCAGGGAAGAACAACATCCCGACTGGGTAGCCAACATCGTCCCCCGTTTCCAAGAAGAACGGGAAGATCAAGATCTGCATCGACTTCCGCGATCTAAACGAGACCTGCCCCAAAGACGAATTCCCATTGCCAATCACAGATGTTATGATTGACAATACTTGTGGATTCGAACGAATGTCCTTCATGGACGGATTCTCAGGATACAATCAAATCAAAATGTATCCTGATGATGAAAAGCATACCTCCTTCAGGACTCCTCTAGGGGTATATTGCTATACTGTCATGCCTTTTAGACTGAAGAATGCGGGGCAACCTACCAAAGGGCCATGAATGCCATTTTCCATCAGCAAATGCGCAAAACGGTGGAATGTTATTGATGACATTGCGGTGAAAAGTCGCATTAAAGGAGATCACATAGCTGATCTGAAGGTGGTCTTCGACATCATGCGGGCTCATCAATTGAAGATGAACCCCACCAAGTCCTTCCTGGGGGTAGCCAGTGGCAAATTCCTAGGATTTGTTGTGACTTCCACAGGAATCCATTTGGATCCGGAGAAAGTCCGCGCTATCCAAGAGATGCAACCCCCGAGAAACCTCAAGGAACTCAGGGGTTTACAGGGTCGATTGGCGTACATCCGCAGGTTCATCTCAAACCTCTCCGGAAGATGCCAGCCCTTCGCTAAGTTGATGAAGAAGGGTGTCTCGTTCATTTGGGATGATGCTTGCCAACAAGCGTTTGAGGAAATCAAACAATACCTCACCCAACCACCAGTCCTTGCAGCCCCGGTGTCCGGAAAGCCTTTCTTGGTGTACGTCCGGGCAATGGACCATTCTTTGGGAGCTCTACTAGCTCAGAATGATGAAGAAGGACGAGAACAGGCAATCTACTATCTGAGTAGAACAATGATCGGAGCCGAACATCGGTACAACCCGATCGAGAAGGAATGTTTGGCACTAGTGTTCGCCATTCAGAAAATGCGACACTATCTGGTAGGCCAGACTATAAATGTCATATCAAAAGTCAACCCCCTGAGGTTACTTATGACAAAGCCTTCTTCACTAAATGGCCGGCTGGCAAAATGGGCCATGTTGCTATCCTATCCCGTATGATATGCACTTTCTGCCGCAGAAAGCCATTAAGGGACAAGCGGTGGCAGACTTCCTAGCTGAACACCCAGATCCGAGGGCAGCCAAAGTCTACGAGGATCTCCCAGACGAAGTGGCCGAAGTCTACCTGACTCAGACATCGTTCGAAAGTCAAGTGTGGCAACTTTTCTTCGACGGTGCATCAAGGACAAGCCCCAAGGGACACGTAGTGGCGGGGGTAGGAGTAGTACTTGTCTCCCCACAAAATTATGTGATCCCCCGAGCTGTCTCGCTAACGGAACCTTGTTCCAACAATGTGGCGGAGTACAATGCTCTATTGATCGGGATGCAGCTCGCCGATGAGATTGGCGTTAAAAATCTCGAGGCATACGGTGACTCTAAACTCATTGTCAGCCAAATTCGCGGGGAGTACGAAGTCAGACATGAAGACTTAGTACCCTATTACAACGCAACTATTCGCATGGCCGAGGGGTTTGCTAACTTCTACATCGACCATGTACCGCGCAGGCAAAATGCGCACGCCGATGCACTCGCATCCCTTGCAGCCTCCCTAGCTCTTCCAGCTGGAGCAATGGAGAAAATATTCGTCTACAGCCACGACTTGCATTGCCCAAAAAATACTCTCGAGGACTATCAGGAGTCAAGGGAGATTGTCGAGGCAAAGAAGTGCTGGAATTGTCGGCCGGTCCAGAGCTTAAAGACTGGCGATTCCCCTACATCGACTATGTCTTGTACGGCATCCTGCCTGAGGACGCCAAAGAGGCGGCTGCCATTCGAAGGAAAGCCCCTAAGTTTTACTATAATGCGATTACACGAACATTGTATCGTCGGTCGCATGACGGGATCTTACTCCGGTGCCTCTCACCAAAAGAGGCCCAGGAGGTATTGAAAGAGGCCCACGACGGTACGTGCGGAGCCCATCAACCTGGCCCAAAACTGGCACATCGACTCCAAAGGTTGGGTTACTATTGGCCCAAGATGGTTACCGACGCCGTCGCCTATGCCAAAAGATGTCACGCTTGCCAAATACATGGAGATTTTATCCATCAAGCACCAGGGTACCTCCACTCTACGACCTCTACGTGGCCATTTGAAATGTGGGGGATGGATGTGGTTGGTCCTATCAGCCCACCATCATCAAAGGGACATCGGTTCATTCTAGCAATAACCGATTACTTCTCCAAATGGGCCGAAGCCATTCCTTGAAGGAGGTGAAGTCGTCCAACGTGATCAAGTTCGTAAAACATCACGTTATTTACCGTTTCGGTATACCTCGGCGGATTGTCCATGACAATGGACCCCAGTTCATCAGCCAGGCATTCCAGAGATTCTGCGCTAAGTTCAGAATCCAGAGTGTGTCCTCAACGGCATACTATCCTGCCGCTAATGGTCTCGCAGAAGCTTTCAACAAGACCATTGGCAAGCTTCTCAAAAAGTTCGTCTCGAAAAGTCAACGAGACTGGGACGACAAGCTAGGCGAATGCTTATGGGCCTATCGCACAACAGTACGAACCCCGACAAAGGCCACGCCGTTTTCCTTGGTATACGGATGTGAAGCCGTGCTTCCCCTGGAAATCCAAATTCCATCTCTACGCGTCGCCTTGACAGCGGAGATGACGACAGAGGAGAAGCATCGACAGCGACTCCACGAACTGGAGGCCTTAGACGACAAGCGTCTGCAAGCCCAACAGCAAATCGAGTCTACCAAGCTCGAATCACCAGAGCCTTCAACAAGAAAGTTAAAGTACGAACTTTCAAGAAAGGCGATCTTGTCTTAGCCGTCAGAAGACCCATGGTGATGACGCACAAGACAAAAGAAAAATCCAACCCAAATGGGAAGGACCATTTGTGGTAGAGTCAGTCTACTCGAATGGATCATATCGCCTCATAACCTCGAATGGCGATACACTTATGATGCCAATCAATGGCAGATTCCTGAAGAAGTACTATCCTTAGATGGTATTCTTCCGCTGATCAAGTTAATAGTACACCTCTGATCAAAGCAAGAAGAATTTCTTCATTAACATCCGACGCCTCCAACGGCTAAGGATAGAGGAAAATGTTAGCTTTTAAGCCCACATAAGTCTTCGACAACTCATCATGCTGAGGGGAATAGCATGGCTAGCCCAACTCAAATGGTAGTTCGTAAAGGCACCTCAAATCCGTTGATAGCTGGGGGTTTGCTAAAAATCCTAAGTGGACTTGATTCCACTCTTTCCTCCAAAATCCCTTACCAATTCTCATCCACAGAATGGTAGGAACCAAAAAAAAAAACAATCGTTGCCAAGTTAACACCATACCTCTGGTAATGAGATACCCCTTGTAGAGTACAAATCTTGCTTGTCAACTCTACATTTTGCCAAGTTAACACTACACCTCTGGCACTTCAAATCTCACTTGTCAATTCTCATCCATAGAATGACAGGTCCTCAAACTATTTTCGGCTCAAGCCAATTCTTGTCAAGTTAATATCACACCTCTGACAAAACTACTGTTTAAGTTAACATTATACCTCTAAGCAGTACTTCAAGTTTCTGCCAGGTTTAATATTACACCTCTGACAGTCACTTTTCTTCAGTCTTCCACATCGAAGCTGAAATGAATGATGCCAAGTTAACACTACACCTCTAGCATCTGAGTCATCGCTAAGTTCAACAATACACCTATGGCCATGACCTTTCCTCGACTTCCTTGTCCAAGTCGAGATGACCAATGCTAAGTTCAACATTACACCTCTAGCATTACCTCACTGTTAAGTTAAACATCACACCTATGGCAGTGACATTCTCAGTTTTTCCTAAACAAAACTGAAATACTTCTGAGTTAAGGTAATATCACACCTCTGACTCGCATCTTTGTCAAGTTAACATTACACTTCCGACAAGACCACTTTCAACCCGTCAAGTTAATATCACACCTCTGATGGTAACAAACCTTCCTAGACTCTCCACGAGTCTAATCTCACTTGTTATTCTCTTCAATAGAATAACAGGTCCACCTAAAAACATTGTTAGGTTAATATTACACCAATTAACAGTGTTTTCATTAAATCCCCAGCTAAACTCGATTAAGTTAATTCTAACCTCTGATCAGAGTTCACCCTCCCTGGGGGTACCAAATTCTACTTTCTATTACAAAGTGGCAGGTCCACCAAAAAGTCATTTCATCCCTGTCAAGTTAACATCACACCTCTGACAGTATTGTGAGAGTTCCTGAAATAGGATCTTTTCTTACAAAATTTGACTTATTAAAGTTACCATCATAATTTTAACAAAGTCAAAGATTCTTTGCTTCTACGAGTCTAAGACAAAAAAGTTCAAGACAATGAAAGAGGCAAAAAGAAAAGTGTCACTTTTATTTATTTTCAAACATATGAAAGTGATACAAAATGCTCTCTTATACAATAAGATGGAGTGTTACAGTAAAAACGCTCTCTTATACAATAAGATTGAGTGTTACAATTAAGGAATACAAAGAAGTCCCTCTCTCTCTTAGAGGTTGCACTCACTCCTTATAAGCCGCGTCTGATTCCAAGTGCGCGATGTTTTGTTGCTACAATAGAAGCTGGTTACACCACGATGCATGATGTAAACATCGAAAGCGCCCTAGCTGACTAAGCTAAGAGCAATGGTGTTCTTGAGGTTTGGTGGCAACAGAAAGTCCTGCAACCCTTCGTTCAGGAGCGTCTCTTTCCCTAGCAGGCCATCCAACGGACATAGACTGTCCTTGATGTCACTTCTGGGGTGGGAGAGAAGAGGATCTTGTCCGCCACCACAACCGCCAGAACCCTCATCGCCGTCATGCATAGCCTGACCATCTCTTGCCAGCAGGCATGAATGGCGAAGCAGATCTGAAGAGACCTTGGCGAGGGTTGGGTCCTCGTCAGAGACGTAATATACTCTCTTATAGGTGACGAGGACCGTAATATACTCTCTTATAGGTGAACATCGAACAAGTTCGCCGGCCAAAGCATCCTTCCAGGGGCCCAGCAAACCAGCAAGTCTACCTGCAAGAAATGAAACAAAGGAATCAGAACAATCTGCAACTTAGTATGTTTCAACAGAGAAAAACTAAGTCGCAAATGCAGACTGCAGACGCGGGAATGATCCACGCAGTCAGCCAAGCAGACGCGGGAATGACCCACGCAGTGAGCCAAACTGCTGCGTCAGCAGAGACAAACGCGAATCAAAACGCGGTCTCATTCTGCGCCCAAGTCGAAAGCACAGACGCCGAAAAGGCACAGACGCCGAAAGTTGCCATCTCCTTGTTGAGTGAACAAGAGTTGCAAGGCTCGGGTGTGAAACCTTTTTGGAATGCGTCCAAAGCAGTAGCCATAAAACGCGCCAAGACAGTGGCTTTGAAACGCAAGCTTTGTGAACAAAGCCAGCGCCAAGTGCCAAAGACCCCTGCACTCGCGTCCAGAGAAGTTCAAGTCTGTGGCGCAAATTTTAGAAGGAATGCACCAACACAGACTTCGTGAGGGGGTCCAAATAATGATGATGCCAAGGTACAGGCCGTGGTAGATTAAAATATCCTGGCTAATCGGACGGCGTACCAACAGAGGCTTCTACCAAGAGTCGGGCTCTCTGCGTCCAGACGCGGACGTGCAAGATGATCAGAGAGACACTCTGCCCCGAAGAGACCAAACAGGAGCATACAAGCCCTGGTCATCTTCATCCACAGAGCCATCCTCATCCATGAGACAATACTCTGAAGAGGATGAAGATTCTCAGAGCGCTCGCTCTCAAAAAGAAAACAGTCCAAAGATTGGATTGAAGGGAGAGGGTGCGCCCTATTTATAGGCAGCCCCCGATAACTGCAATTAATGATCTCCTAATCTGAACCGCCGGCCTTAATGACCGCACGATTGTCAAGGTCCAATAAGGGACTGACGCGTGTAACGCCGCTTCGAAAACCGTCGCAGGCGTCAATCTCCAACCACCCGCATCGGTTTCTCATTAAAGGGAATTAACGCTCAAGACCAATAAGAAGCCGACGCGTGGATAACCGCTTCGGGAAACAACGGAAAATCTGCATTCTCGATCATCAATAGAGATTTGAAGATCATATCAAATCTTTATGACAGGCTGTGTGTAATGCCTGGGAGGTTACATCAAGACGCAGACTGAAGAATCGTATCAAAATTCGCGTCCCCTCCCCAGATTGGATGACGATCACCCGCGTCCTAGAGGAATTTCCGCGTGATGCAAAGTCGCGTCCCCTCAGCAAACGGGGTCCTTTTTAAAGGAGAACACTTAGTCCATTTTGGGATTAATGGAAAATGCACAAGGCTGCGTCCCTCGCGTCTGCTTGATCCGCGTCTTTCTAGCGAAGCAGATTCGCGTCTCTCCCTACAGACGGATGCCGCGTCTTCTGAACTCATGGCCGCGTCTCCCTATGGATTGACGCTGCGTTTCATCAAAAGAACTTGGTTCTACCCAAGCTCTTCTGAACTCATGGCCGCGTCTCCTTATGGATTGACGTTGCGTCTCATCAAAAGAACTTGGTTCTGCCCAAGTCCTTCTGAACTCATGGCCGCGTCTCCCTATGGATCGACGCTGCGTTTCGCCCAAAGAACTTGGTTCTGCCCAAGTTCTTCTGAACTGATACCCGCGTCTCCCTGTGAACAGAGGCCGCGAGTCGATGCTGCGTTTCATTGAAAGAACTTAGTCTTACCTAAGTTCAGTATTCACAGCCAGTGATCAAGAAGTTGGATTCATCCACAGCTAAGCAGAGAAGATGGAACAAAAAATGTCCTTTTTATATCAAAAGTGGATACAAACACTCTGATAATAGAGTGTCCTTTTCTTTTCTTTACAAAAAAAGAAAAGAAAAGAAGGCTAAATGTCCTGGTTCGCCAAGGAACGAATTTGCTCCCTGAGATGATGCATCTTGATCTGACGTGCCTTCTCAGCCTCCATCATGGCTTGGACCCGCAGCTCCTCTTCAGATAGGAGGGGTTTTGCAGCCAGCTGCGCTCGCAGAGATTCCACCCTGGAAGAATGTAGAGACAGACTCTCTTCAGCGCCCGCCTTAGCCGCCTGTTGCTCCGCAAGCTCCGCTTTGATGGTAACAAGCTTCTTCTCATTGATCGCAAGCACAGCTTCTGCCTTGGCAATGGTGTCCCGAGCCTTGGCAATGGTGTCCCGAGCACTGATGATGACGTGCTCCGTGCTCTGCATGACAATCTCGGATTCCCTTGAATCGTCAGTTAGTTTCTGACATTCAGCCTGGGAATATTCGAGGCTGCGGATCTCTGCATCTATTTGTTGGCCCAAGAGGTTACACTCTCTTGTTTTGTGTTTTGATGATGACAAACCAATAAGAGCTATTTGGTACTAATGAGTTCATTCAAGATAAGTTTCAGGGTTTGTACCATGCTTGGAGACCATTGGCTTTGCTTTTGCAAGAACTTCTAAGTTAGCAAGGAAGGCAAATTGCACAATCAAGGAAGGATCATAGAAGAGAAGGCACTAGCAAGGCATTGGATGGCTCAAAGACTTGAAGATTGCTCAAGAAGTCTTTAATTATTTTGTTTTTAGTTTTTTATAGTTTGTTAAAGAATAGTGGATAGGTTTGAAGCTCTATCACACACGTTTTTGCGCACATGTTTATTCCAAAACAATTTCGTATAATTTATACAAAAATATTTTGGATACAAGATTTTGCCTATAGATATATATTTATGTTACATACAAATCTATGTTCAAAAGTATTTTTGTCAAAATCAAATCTCCTTTGTATTCTTTCCAAAACCTGTTTTTTAACCTGTTCCGGTCGACCGACCGGTCGACCGACTCTATGTCAGGTTTGATCGGTCGACCGTGCAGTCGACCGAGGAACTGGCAGGTGCACGTATCCGTGTGCATGTCTGCCGGTCGACCGTGCAGTCGACCGACTGCAAGTCACTCTGCTCTCTGTTAAAATGGGTCGACCGGGCGGTCGACCGCTGACCTGCAACGGTCATGATTTTTGACGTGCGGTCGACCGGCCGGTCGACCGATCTGACCGTTTGAACAGTAACGGGCAGATTTTTAAGAGCTGTTTTATTTTGTCGTTTGTGTTTAAAATTTGAATTAAGGATTTATTTCAAATCTAATATTACTTAATTAGCCTTAAGTTTGTTTTTATCTCTTAACCTAGCCCTCTCCTATAAATAGGGGTGTTGGGGAGAGATTCATTACAACAATTATTGCTACAAAATTCAAAAGTTTAAGGCATTCAAAGAGCTTTGTTTCTTGGTTTTTGTGCTGAAATTCTCTCTTGATTTCTGAAGTGTTTTCAAAAGAACTCTCTGATTTCATTTTCTTTTCCTCCTTGCACACAAGAGCTTCATTCCTACTCATTGTTCTCTAAGGACCTTTGTAAGGGAAGAGACAATTGAAGAGAGAGTTTGTGGTCTTTTGATTACTCAGAAATTCCTTATACTTGAGATTGTAGGAGTTGGGTACTCCATTGTATTTGTGATCTTTGTGATAGTGGAAGTAGCTAGAATCCTTCTGGGGAAGGCAGGGAGTAGAGCTGGGTGCTCGAACCTCGATAACATATCTTTTGTTTGCGATTGGTTTACATTCTTGCACTTATTACTTCTTTCTTTCATCTTGTGAATCTTGTTGGTTGATTGTTGCATCATAATTTTCTAAATTGTCCTTTGATTAGCATCATCACCTATTCACCCCCCCTTTAGGTGAATTTCAATTGGTATCAGAGCTTGGACTCTAGGTTTTGGCTTAACATCCATAGAGAGATCCTTAAAACTTGCTAATCACATTTTCATTCCATCATTCATACACTAGTAAACATGGCCGATAATATTAAATCCCCACCTAAATTTGATGGACTCAATTTCCCTATTTGGAAGGTTAGGATGACTATTTTTTGCAATCATTAGGTAGTTTAGTGGCTAAGTCTTTGACCAAACCCTATGTAGCACCCGATAGTGATGAGAGCACTTGGACCGACTTCAACTTTAGAGAATATGAGGCTAACTCCAAGGCCCAAAACTCCCTTTTAACCGCCTTGAATGAGGATGACCTTACACGGGTAATTCATTGCCAATCCGCCTATGAGATTTGGCAACACTTATTGGTCACACATGAAGGGACTTCACAAGTTAAGAGAGCTAAAATAGATCTCTTGAGGTCTCAATATGAGTCATTTAAAATGCTTGATGAAGAATCTATTGATAGTATGATTACTCGTTTCACTAAAATCACTAATGGTCCTTCTTCATTAGGTGATGACATCTCTAACGATCAAAGGTGCGGAAAGTGATTCGGGCGCTTCCTTCTTCATGGGAGATCAAGGCCACCACCTTAAAGGAGTTGAACGACAAGGACGAGATGGACATCATTAGTCTCATTGGGAACCTAAAGACCCATGAGATGGAGAAGAAGGCAAGAGAAGAAGCCACTACTTCAAAGAAGAAATCCATAGCCTTCAAGACTTCATCCGCCAATGATGACGATGAAGAAGATGAGGAGCTAACTCTACTTGTGCGGAATGTCAAGAGGTTGTACCGAAAGAACAAGTTCAACTTCCGGAGAAAATTCGAAGGCAAAGAGGAACGGAGGATCATTTGCTATAATTGCCACAACCCGGACATATCATGGCGGATTGCCCGAGTTTCAAGAAGAAGATGACATCCTCCTTCAAGCCAAAGAAGCCGGAGGAAAAAGAAAAGCATACAAAGCAACATGGTTCGGAAAGCGAGTCCGAAGAGGAGGTGGATCAAGCTAATATGTGTTTCATGGCAAACACACCTAAGGTAACCCCTCAATCCCTTGATGATGAAGATGATGAACTAAGTAAGGAAGTTCTAGTACATGCCTTTGTAGAACTTTCTGAAACTTATGATAATAAGAAACTTGAATGCTTAAAATTACAAAAAGAAGTTGCTTTTCTTAAGAATCAACTTGCCATTGTTTCTAAAGAAAGATGATATTTCTTCTAATTTCATTTCCATGCAAAAAGAATTTTGTGCCTACAAAAGTTCTTGTAAGGCAAATCTCCTATTATTAATGAAAAAGAAATTTCTTCTTTTAAATCCAAAATGAATGATTTTGAAAAGTTTTAAATGATTGTGCTTTCAATACTAAGAAACTTGAGGACATGTTTTCTAAAAAGCACACTACTCATGCTAAAATTTCACATGATAAAAATTCTCATGCTCACACCTCTCATGCTAAAGTAGCTCATGCTCACAAATCACACACCCTTATGCTTTTAAGTATGGTAGAGTATATAGATGCACATATTGTGGTAAAAATGGACATTTAGCGAAGTTTTCTTATGATCAATTAAATAGATCCAATAATCTAGTTTGGGTTCATGACACTAACCAGAGGACCCAAGAAAATGTGGGTACCAAAATCAACTCTTAAATTATTTGATGTAGGTACACACCAAATCTCAAGACGTAGGGAGCGGTGGTACCTTGATAGTGGTTGTTCAAGACACATGACGTGGGACATCAACAACTTCACAACCCTATCAAGGTACATGGAGGTGGCACCGTCACCTTCGGGGATGACTCCAAAGGGACTATCATCGGTATAGGTAACATTCAAATTGGTGCATCTCCTATTATGAAAATGTTTTTTTAGTAGATGGTTTAAAGCATAATTTGCTTAGCATTAGTCAACTTTGTGACCGTGGACTTAAAGTTGTTTTTGATAATTCTTCTTGCAAGATTTTTGATGTTAAATCCGATGTTTGTATTCTCACCGGTTTTCGTGATGATAATGTTTATATCATTGACATGCTTAATATTGATGTTCTACTAAATGCTGTTGAATGCTTTTGATGAAAATTCCTGGCTTTGGCATAGAGATTAGGACATGCTTCTTTTGAACATCTTTCTAGGATTAATTCAAGGAATTGGTGAAGGGTATTCCTTACTTGAAGTTTGAGAAAGACCGCATTTGTGGTGCGTGCCAACTTGGGA
>JAVJIF010014271.1:0-128567 GCA_038442645.1 Agave tequilana
CCGGATTTCCGTAAATGTGATAATTACAGGTCAAGTGTTAACATGACAGATGGCAGGTAATAAATGATATCATAACAGGGGCAGGTGTCAAGTAGTAGCATGTCAGGTGATAGCATGACGGGGGTGATATCAGGCAGGTGATAAGAGAAAGGATGGTAAATGATAGCACATTAAATGAAAGCATGTGAAGCGATACAGAAAAATAGTACTGATATAAGAGATCGATACGATTCCGAAAATCATGCAGTCTCAGGAAAACAATATAAATTGAAAGTACACCTAGAGGAGTGAATAGGTGTACTGCTAATCTAGTACAAATTATGAGGAATTAAAACTAAATGCTAAACACACACTAGTGTAACCAAGAGTGAATCCGAATTTTCCGTGAAGGAATCTGGAACTTCTCCTCATATTCCTCTAATTATGGGTTGAGGTGCTTCAATAGCTCTCTTTGTTGAACACAAGTGTGAGCACACAAATAATATCAAGCATATATGAAGAGAACAATGAAAGCAATGCAAGATATAAAGAGAGTTGAGAGTTGAGAGGTAGAGAGATCCAAACACAAACACAAGATATGTTTCGAGATTCGAGCCAGCACTCTACATCTCTGTCTTCACACCAAGGATTTTCCTATCTACTATTGGATCTTCTACAAAGGGACCTCCTTTAAGAATTACAAATACAAATAAGGAGTACACAACTCCAATTCTCTCACACACCTCTTCATAAGAGGTAGGCATAAAGCAAGGATAAAATACAACTTGGTGATCCAAATGATTACAAACACAACTTGGTGATCTCAAAAGATCACCAACAAAACTCTCACAAATAAGATCCTAGAGGATTGATTTGTAATAATAGCTCAAGTATGTGAGGAAACAAAGTGTTTAAAAAAGAAATAATAAAAAAAACACTTGGGAAAAACTTCTTGATAGATAGGAAAAATGAAGAACAAAATAGAATTCTCAAAGATTATTTTCTTTAATTTTTCAAAACTTTGAAACAATAAAGATAAGAGTTTTAGTACAAAATTTCTTTTGAAAACTTGTTAAAATTCTGTAGAAGATGAAAATTTTGGCTCTTGAAAATCTTATACAAAAGTGGTCAAGAGAACCCATTCATATAGGGTCTCCAAAAATTAGCCGTTGGAGGTAGAACACAGGCCATAATGGCTTGTCGGTCGACCACCCAGTCGACCAGCCAATAATCGATTATTTGATCATTAGGATTATCGGTCGACTGATCGGTTGACCGCTCCCAAGGTAAAGGCCTGTCGGTCGACTGTTCGGTCTATCGATCCCTACCCGAGACATGGGTAGTGCCAGTCGGTCGACCTCCCGATCGACCGTCCCTAAGGCAATGGGCTTGTGCACGTCCTTGTGCAGACCAAACAGTCAACCGAGCTTTGGTTCGGTCGACCGGTCGGTCGACCGCCAGCAGCCTAAAAACTAGGTTTATAGGATGAAAAATGTGGTCTTTTAAATACCTATAAATTTCTCATAAAATCCACAAAATAAGTTCATGTAAGCACTTGAAATATAAATATGTTTGATCAAAGATCAAGTCATATTACAAACAATTTGAACTATTTTTTAGGCATGAATTTTAAGCATAAACGAAAAATTGTATTTTCAGAAAATCAAACTTTTAAATGAAATCCGATTTTTTCTCAAAATCCGGGGCGCGGAGCCAGCCGCCACCGGCCATCTGTGGCCGGCTGGGCCAGAAGAGGGGTGGGGGTTTTTTTAGTTTTAGTGGTCATGTTGTTGGGTTGCTGGTGGGTGGTGAAATTGGAAGAGGAGGTGGTGGATGTGTGATGGGATTTGGTGAAATTGGAGGAGATGGTGAAATTAAAGGAGGGTGGAGGTTGTTGTGGTGGTGATGGGTGGTGAGATTGGGAGGAGGTGGTGGTTGGTTTTGAAGAAGAAGAAGGTGAAGATGGTGAAAGAGGCGGAAGATCGAGTTGGTGGTGTAGTTAGAGATGGAGGAGGAACTTGGGGAGTTTGCCGCCAGAGTTGGGGCCCATCGCCAACCTAGGTTGCCGCCAAGCTTGTCGAGGGTGGCTTAGATGGTGGTGGCCGCCGATTGAAAGAGAGGGAGGAGGGTGAGAGATAAAGTGAGATGAAATTGGGAAGTGTGCGTGTGTGAGAGAGAGAGAGGAGAAATGGGAGAAGGAGTGAGAATTAAGAGAGATTGAGAGTTAGTGGTAGAGAGGGAGAGAATTTTGAGAGAGAGGGAGAAGAAGTTGGGTGGCTGTCATTGGCCAGGGAAGAAGGAAGAAAAGAAAGAAAGAAAAGAAAGAAAGAGAAAGAGGAAAGGAAAAGAAAAGGGGAAGATATTTTGGGGGTTTAGTTTTTGTGGGGAGGAGAATAAAGGGGAAAAGGAAAAGAAAAAGAAAAAGATAAGAAAAGGGAGGAGAATAAAAAGAAAAAAAAAAAATAAAAAGAAAAGAAAATATCCGGATAGATACCCCGGATCAGAAAAATATCGAAAACATCGAAAAAGTCAGAAAAATGGAGTAAGTCAGAAAGCTCTCCAAAAATTCAAAAAAAAGTAAATATTATTTTAAAGCACATGGTGAAATTGGTTTTAGAAATTTGATCTAATTTTAAAAATAAAATCCTGAAATCTACCAGTAATTCCAGTCGACACCAAAACCAGTTGAACTTCAATAAATTTCGAAAAATTCCTAAAAATGCACTAAGGTAGAAAATGTGATTCTAAAAAATAATATGAAAGCAACTTTTAGAAATTCAACTCTATTTGTAAATTAAAAATCTGAGAATTGATTGCGGCACCGGTCGATACCAGTTTTGAAGATTTTGCAGAATAATTCTGAAAATTTTTAGAAAATTATGAAAAATCTAAAATATTGAAAAATGATATTTGAAATTAAATTTGGTCAAATCTGACTTCCGAAAAGAGTAAATCGAGAAATACACTAAGATCGGGTCCTCAGTTCAGAGTAGGGCTGAGTCCTAGTCCACGAATCTGAATCCAATGCAAAACAATCGCATAAATAATCATAAAAAAATAAATATAAAGGTAAACCAAAAATATAATTGAAAAATCAGAATACGTATCTAAGTACGTATTCCGAGAACGGGGTGTTAAAAATTTCAGCATTAAATAAGTACAAGAATACTTGAAAAAGGATCAGTGACCATGATAGATATAAAAACATGGATAAATAAAGAAATAAAGACAGATTAATAAAGATATCTATAAATAGTATAGGCGACGAGTCTCCTATGTGTATCCCATGAATATCTGATACTATGATATCTCGAATTTTCGACCTGGGCACGCAAACTCAGGGTCGTCAGAAAGCGACCTAGTGAGTAGTAAAATGAAGGAAGCAGTAGTATATACTATAATAATACAATCAAGATAATAATATATAATACATGATTAAATACCATTGATACACTATAATGATAATAATAATCAGGAGAAATATACAAGTGTCATATTTAATAATGCCATCAATACCTAGCATGTTATAACAGTGTCATTATCACAATAGTATCTAATTTTATATCAGTACTATTAGTTTATATGTCTGGGCTGTTCTAACAAAAATAATAGGTGAGTCACTATGGGGGATTATGTTAGTACAATCAATAGAGTTATACTATTTATATATTATTTTCAATATGTATAATATGATACAGTATTAGTGTTCCTAATGTTGGCCCAGAGGCCTTTCACTTTAGTTTTGATGATGACTAATTTATGAACGTTAGTTTACTAATAATTTTGTGTTTAATAAGTTTCAGATATTGATTAAGATCTTAGTAGGTGTTTATCTTCAAAAAAGGATTCAAAGTCAAGTTTTGGAGCTAATACATGATGATTCAAGAGCTCGCGCGTCAAGATCGTATCTAGCACTCTGGTTGGAGTCAAGCTCATTTGGATCGAGTTTGGATCGAGTCGTTTTGAAGATGGAGATCGACAAGAAGACCTTGGTCTAGGTTTGTTTAGTTTTTGTTTAAATCTTATATAAAGATAGATTAGTTTTGACATGCTAAAGTTCTTACACACACAAAAGTCAGAAGTTTATTGGTTTAGTTTAACCGTTTCAGATTTAAAAGAATATATATTATTTTCATGAATAAATAGAATCAAAAAAGTTTATATGGTTTTATGTATGTTGGATTTTTTCCATATACATTGATGATTCATAATGTCTAAAAACTTATTTTGATGTATATCTAGTTCATGGTTTCAAGTTTTGTTTTTACAAAACTTAGTTTTGGATTTAATGTCAAAAACATGGATATATCTTTTATATGTGTATCGGATTCCATCCATACACTATGCTTCAAGTTGAGTTTAAATATCATGTTTTTGTATTTATACAAGTTTGAGAAAAATTGATTTTCCTTTAGAAGTTTGGTTTTTAGAAGATACCATTTTTGTTTAAAGCTAATATTTTCATGCCTCAAAAATAGTTCAAATTGTTTGTAATATGTGTTGAATTTTAGTCTCGCATATTTGTTCTTCAAATATTTATAAGAACTTATTTTGTAAATTTTATGTGATTTTATGAGATTTTATAGGTATTTAAAAGCCAACATTTCAAACCCTATAACCCTGATTTATGGGTTACAAACGGCCGACTAACCGGTCGACCGAAGCGTAGAGGGTAGACCGCCATCAACCTGCTGCACCGTGATACTCTCTCAGAGGGGCGCGATCTACTCTTAAGGACAGTGCTCCGCACGTCTCAATCAAAATAGAGAAGTTCTTTCCTCATTGAAAGTTTAATTTAAATAACTTAGCAGTAAATCGTACATTATTTTTCAATAATTTTAATTTCTCAGGCATAGCCATAAGATTCTCTTGTGGATAATTTTGTGAATGGATCAAGAAACAAGTATGTGTGACAGATTGCTGGGAAGGCATAGTCACAATATTTCACTGTGAATAATTCGCAAATGGATCAAAGAAACAAATTGTTTACACTGTTTCGTGAATAATTCGCAAATGGATCAAAGAAACAAATTGTTTACACTGTTTCATGAATAATTTGCGAATGGATCCACGAAACGAATTAGCTCGCTTGTCACAAATAACTCGCAAATGGATCAAGAAACGAGTGTATAGATACGCATTTTATCGGTTGACCAAACTTACATTGAACTGTTTACGAATATATTTCGAATTAATCGTAAGATTCACGAATTACTCATGTTTTTTTTAGGTTTTTCAGCAAAATTTTAAATTAGTTAGTGTCTAAGATTGAACCCGCGACATGGTCTAACCACTCTAACTTATTCTCCCGGTAATATTTTGTGTTAAAATTTAATGTTTAAAATATAAATAAAGACTTTATGTATGATTCTATTATATCACAATACTAATACCAATTATTGCCGAATAATTTCTGAATTTTTTGAATCTTTTTCAAGTTCTGAATATTTGAGTCTTAAAAATAATTTATCTCGAAAGCGAATTTTGTGACTATATCAGACAATAAAGACAATAGATCTCGCTGAGAGTCTGTTTGTTTGCAGAAATTTTAAAGAAAAACTTACTAAATTATGGTAGCAACATGAAAAATACAAAAATTCCAAATGTTCCAACAAATTCTTTCCAGAAGAAGATTTTATTCAACAAAAATTACAGCGAACGGCCAAATCAACTCAATGACTCATAAATTTTACTTTTTCTCTTCTTCATCTTCTGCCTCCATCACCATGGTCTCCAGAGGCACTCTCACATCCTTATACCAGCAAACATACGGCGCGTCGCATCCCACATACTCCCCGGTCCACCTCCCCTCATCAATGTAGCTCGCGTCCCACACCGACGAGTACAGGTACATGGGCTTCACGGGCCAGGCCTCCCCTCCTTCCTCACCTCCTTCCTCACCACCGCCCCGTCCACGGCCCACTCGATCTCCCCCCGGCCCCACCGGATCACGTACTCGTGGACCCATCCGACGCGTCGAACCCAGCGGGTGGATCCGCTCCCTGGACCCGGCGCCGGCGGTGTAGAAGTTGGTCTGAACGGCGGTGAGATCCTTTCCAAGGAACTCGAAGTCGATCTCGTCCTGCGACTTGTCGCCCTCGAGGGACGAGAGGTAGAGGTTGAAGTTGAGGCCGCTCGTGTTGCCCCCGGGGCACCGGATGCGGGCGGCGAATGCGCCGTACTGGAAGCGGCCGGGGGAGCGCCACCGCGCACCGCCGCGGTGGTCGAAGGTGACGTGGATCTCGTCGGTCGAGGGGGAGTGGTGGCAGGCGTCCGGGGTGTAGTCGACGGCGATCTCCTTCAAGGTTCGGGTCTGGTGGTGGTGGTGGTGGTTGGGAGTTTGGTCAATGCCGGCCATCTGTTCGATGAAACGGGGATGAGAGATTGAGAATTGAGAGAGTAAAGAGGAGACGAGTAATAAATAACGGAGAATTTAAGAACGGAGATCGGAGACTTCAGTACGCTGATTGTGGAACGAAATCTGAGAAAGAGGCAAAGTGGGCAAGTGGGCAAATGGGATTGATGAGAAAGCAATTAAATTATTCGTTGCCGTTATTAATTAATACGTGGGAAGATGGGGAAGTTTATATTTCAAAAGTAATGCACATGGCCACTACTCAAGTAGATTCATCCACTAGCCAGGAATCACGAGTTAGGAGCTGGCACCTAGGCATGCGAAACAGGTCGGAACCAGCTAGATGGCTAATGGGGCGAATCGGGTCGATTCATCCCATTGACAAATCTAGCGAGACGAGTCAGAGAACAGGGAAACGAATCAGGTCTCTTGACCCGATTTATTATCTGAATTCGCTGAGACGGGTCCAAGCCATCTTGTCTTTTATTATTATTATTTTTTAAATTTTGAGGGTTTAAAAAAAATAAAAAAACAAGATAGGAGTCTCTATCTAATTTTTTCTCTCTCACAACTATATAATAATATAAAACTTGATATATATATATATATATATATATATATATATTATATATATATATATATATATTATATATATATATATATATGAGAGAAATGTAAATCAGCTGACACAGGAGGCAAATTCGTCCTATGTCGCACTAAAAAATCATATTTCCTGAATGAATTTTCAAGATCCGACCGTACATTATCATCTTCATATTCTAAGATATATACATATAAAAAATCAAGTGATTTGAAGTTCGTTTACTCATTGATCTAAACGTTCTATTTTGTTCTATTGTTAAAAAACCGTTAATGTTTGAACCCAAAAAAATGTAGTAAACAAACTTCAAATCACTTGATTTTTATATGTATATATCATAGAATATGAAGATGATAATGTGTGGTCGGATCTTGAAAATTCATTCGGGAAATATGATTTTGAGTGCGACATAGGAGGAGTTGCCTCCTGTGTCAGCTGATTTACATTTCTCTCTCTCTCTCTCTCTCTCTCTATATATATATATATATAATATATATATATATATATATATATATATATAATATTATATATATATATATATATATATATAGAGAGAGAGAGAGAGAGAGAGAAATGTAAATCAGCTGACACAGGAGGCAACTCCCTCCTATATCGCACTCAAAAATCTATTTTCTGAGTAAATTTTGAAGATCTGACAGCACATTATCATATTGATATTCTAAAATATATACATATAAAAAATCAAGTGATTTGAAATACGTTTACTCATTAATCTAATCATTCCATTTTGTTCTATTGTTAAAAAAACCATTAATGTGTGAACCCAAAGAAAATGGAGTAAACAAACTTCAAATCACTTGATTTTTTATATGTGTATATCTTAGAATATGAAGATGATAATGTGCGGTCGGATCTTGAAAATTCACTCGGGAAATTGATTTTTAAGTACGACATAGGAGGGAGTTGCCTCCTGTGTCAGCTGATTTACATTTCTCTCTCATATATATATATATATATATATATATATATATATATATATATATATATATATATATATATATATATATATATATATATATGAGAAAAATGTATATCAGCCGACGGCTGAGAGACTCCTCAGGATGCGGTGACGTGCTCAATATTTGCCACCCACTAAGTTGCGCCCTGGTTATAAGAACAAGTTAAATTACTAAATACCCCTTGGTAAAAGGTACTCGCGCCGTTATTGTTTATTATTATTTTTCCTCCAATTTTTTATCGCTCGTTGTCAGATTTAGGTTATTGTTTATTATTATTTTTCCCCTTTTTTTACCGCTCTTTATAAGATTTAGGTTATTGTTTATTATTATTTTTTCCCTATTTCTTTACCGCTCTTTATTAGATTTAGATTCTCCTTTTCTAGCCTGCCATAAAGTTTTCTCTGAAAATATCAATTTTCAGAACATATTTTTTTATTTAATGTCGACGTCGGAGCAGTCTAGTTACCCTACTAATTCTGGTCACAGTCGTAAGCGATCTCTATCTCCCGATCTAAATATGGAGGATATATCATCTGGTTCAACTTTCTCTCAGAATATTGAAAGTATTGAAGGGTTGACATCTTTGCATGCTGATCAACAGGTTTTTATTGTGTCATTTTTTTCTGTAATTTCTTAAATGTAGAAGCTTTCTCTGTAGCGTATATAAAACTGCGACATATATTTCGTTTTACAGAACAAAATAATCACTTGTTCTAAAGTTTAAGAACTGCGATCACGGTCGCAGTTTGATTTTAAAATAATCTCTGGCTGTAAAAGCTATTTTTGTAACTGCGACCTAAGTCGCATTCCTTATTGTTATAATTCTTACACGTTTCTATGTCAATTATATTCAGTTTATACGCTAAATCTTAAGAATGCGTCTTAAGGTCACAGTATATATTCATTAGAGAGTTGCACAGTTATTATTCAGGTTTTTAAAAAATCTGCTCATACGGAAAACTGCGAGTACGATCGCAGTCTTTTAGTAAGAAGTTATATACATTTCATTACATCTGCGACCTTGGTCTCAGTTTTAGTAATTACAGTTCAGACGTGTGATATTTAAAAAAAATATTTATATTTATGTAGTTCGTCAATTTGTTTTGTAGGATCTGAATGCATATGGAGAAATATCTGGAAGCTCAAATATTTTTTAGGGAAACAGTTTTTCACGGATGTGGAAGCATACAATTTCTATAATTTTTATGCAAGGAACAGAGGTTTTGGCGTGAGAAGAAAAGGAATAGATAAGTCACGGAAGCCTCCTCATGAAGTTATTTGCAGAAAATTTTGCTGCAATAAGGAGGTGTGAAGAAGTTGTGTGACAAAAGACAAGAGGAGCTTACAGTGCACCGTCGAATTGACTCTAGAGTAGCGTGTCCTGCTGAGATGCATGTTCGTCTTCGTTTTTTATTTAACAGAAGATATTGAGTTGTCACTAAATTTGTTGATTCTCATTCATATGAATTGTCAAGCCCGGATAAGGTACATCATCATTACTCTCACCAGACACATCGATCAAAGATTAGCAGAAACATTATGAGCAATTTGGTTGATGTGAGAATGCGCCCTTCAAATATTTCCCGTGTTGTGAATGCAATGAGCCACGAAGAAGGTTGTGAAGAAGTAAGCCCGCAACAAGTTAATGATTTTACTCGTCAACGTAGAATAACATTGGCCATGAGTTTATTGCGATCATCAAATATTTCCAAGAGAAAGCCAAGACTGATCTAGAATTTTTCTTTGCAAGTGAAGTTGATAATGCGGGCACACTTAGAAGCATTTTTTGGCTGATGGAAGAGCTATTTCTTCGTATTTGAGGTTCTGTGATGTGATCGTTTTTTTACCCAACATACAGGACTAATCACTTGAGCTTGTCATTTGCTCCATTCACTGGAGTAAATCATCATCGGCAATCAATTTTGTTTGGCTGTGTCTTACTTGCTAATGAGCAGAGGGATACGTTTGTGTGGCTATTCCAAAAATGGCTCAAGTGCATGCATGGAGTTGCACCGAAGTTGATTATTACTGATCAGGATGCCCAGATTGGTGATGCCATCAAGATAGTTTTTCTAACTACTCGGCACCGGTACTGTTTCTGGCATGTACGGAAACATATTGCCGAGTAACAAATCCCGATGACAAACAAGTATGAAGAAGATATGATCTCTGATTTCCATCATTGGTACACCTCCCGTGATATAAGCACATGCGAGGAGCGATGGCGACTGATGAATGAAAAATATCAATTAGAAGAAGAAAAAGACAGTTGGTTGTTAAAGATGCACAGACTGCGTGAACACTGGGTTAATGCATATCTCAAGGATGTTTTCTGTGGTGGAATGACAACCAGCCAGAGGTCTGAGAGTATTAATTCTTTCTTTGATGGTTTTGTTAATGCAAACACGAAACTAGTGAAATTTGTTCACCATATGATAAATCTGTTGCTGCCCGTCGTAGTTCTGAATCTCAACAAGACATTCGGGGTTTGAATTCTGTGCCCAACTATTCATCGAATCCATATGAGATACAGGTTTCGAAGTTGTATACCCGAAGATTTTTCAGTTGTTCCAAAAGGAATGGGCAGTTGTAATGACACTGTTTTCAGAAGAGTTGGAACACGATGGACCTGAATCAAAATATTTGGTTGGTGATTTTTCAGAATCAAAAGACAGCTGGAAAAGGTCAGTTATGAGAAGCCTGATGAACTTCATGTGTCTTGTAGTTGCTCATTATTCGAACAGAGGGTACCCTTTATGGACATATTCGGTGTATTTTGTGGCGCAATCACGTTACACATATACCAGAACCATATATACTTCAGAGATGGAGGTTGGATGCTCGTTACAAAAATGTTACAATTGAAAATGGCATTAGGCTTTTTTCCCGTTAAGGCACTCCACGGACGGCTAGATTGTGGACACTTCGTTCCAAATTTAATGCAATTCTTGAAATGGTCGCCGATTCTGATTTCCATCTTTCAAAGTTGGACACAGTTTTGAAAAAATTTGCTGAAGAAATCACTAGTGAATACAAAGCCATGTCAGTAAATTATCAGTCATCACACTCTAAAACTACTATTGGTTCTAGTGGATCCGTCATTGTTCTGCGAGATGGTGAAGAATTGAAAATACGCGATCCAATTGGTCCTATACCAACCAGGGGAGGCCCAGAAGTGCATCCAGACTTAAGTCTGATTTTGAAGATTCTTTATATCAGAAGGAAGTGAAGCATCGAAGATGTGAAAACTGTCAAGAGCTGGGCCATTACAGGACTGGTTGTCCATTGCTGGTATTAAATTAAACCTGTTATACAGTTCTTTCTAATGATTTATGTTTAAAATTCTTACTTTCCTTTTTAATGGCAGAAGAAGTAGGTTCATGTTGCGTTTACCTAGAAGGAATAAAGTGTTCATTTTGACAGCTTCAGTTATGAACTGCGACCATGGTCGCACAGCTGAGAGAGATTCATGTCGCACGCTGCGTTTGGCGTGTCAATATAAGCAGATTTTAATATCATTTTTCACATTTACTGTACTTTTTGTAAGTAGTTATACTTTAGAGTTTCACTGTGACAAACTTGGCCTATATAGTTTACCTTTTATTTACTTTAACATAGACAACGACTTTGGTCGCAAATATAAGCAGTGTATGGGGATGATCGCGACCATGGTCGCAGTGCTTCTATGCAGGGGAAATTGGTTTGTTATTTTTAAAATTACCCCCCCTCTCTTGGTATATTATTATAACATTTGAATATAGTTGAAATTTTTCGCTAAAATATAATTTTGACAATTTTGCCATATGTTCTTCTTTATTCTACTGAAAATAAAGTAACACTACGACCATGGACGCATTCATATTTGCCCATTTGAATATTGACTTTCTCGTTATCTACAACAGTTCCATAACTGCGACCAGAGTCGCAGTTGCTGACGTTATTTTTTCTGTCTTCGACAATAGTCGCAGCGTTTCCTTTTTCATTTAATTTTAACATCTATTTCGACAATTTTGCCGTATGTTGTGCTTTAGTCCACTGAACATATAGTAACGACGAGACCATGATCGCAGTTCATATTTGCCCATTTGAATGTTCTGTCTGGATGTCTACAGCAATTTCATGACTGCGACCAGAGTCGCAGTTAGCTGACGATATATATATATATATATATTATATATATATATATATATAATATATATATATATATATATATATATATATATATATTTACTGCGACAATAGTCACAGCGTATCCCTTTTTTTTATTTTAACATCCATTTCGATATTTTTGCCCTATGTTGTGCTTTAATCCACTGAACATAAAGTAACACTGCGACCATGATCGCAGTTCATATTTGTCAATGAACTTAGAACTTCGACACTTTCTGGTTTATAATTTGGTACCGTAGTTCCATGTTGCATCTACCACATGAATAAAATTAGTGACAAGGTATAGCAGTTCAATCAAGATTAAGTAGTAAAATTTGTAATTCACACAATTAACATTAGAAAACAGGCTTATATATTTATAAAAATCGAAATACAAATTTAAAAGTTCTAATCTACTCATTCTCGTCATCACCATCATAATCAGATTCGTCCTCAATATTATGACTGTGTTCGTCTTCCGTATCGCTTTCCGTCTCTTCCGCCTCTTTACCAACAATCTCCTTTTCGCTTTATTCCTCTTCATGACAGTATTTTGGTTCATCAATGAACTCCCAGAACGGGTCGTCTGTATCAAGCTCATCCTCTGACCCATAGCGAGGGATCGATTTGGAACTATACATCCAATTATCATTAGATGATTGGCTTCTTTCCGGTGAAGATGGTGGAGAAGACATTTTGAATCTGTTTCCGAATATTGAAAGAAACGAATTTGAGTAAAACCTATTTAGTATATTTGTAATCCTGTCATGATGACCCTTTATATATTTTTAATTCCGGAATTCCAAAAGATTTAAGCTCTCAAACGACGTGAACATGTCCCAAATTTATTTTCTGCCTTTTTCCATAAATTGTATACTTTTCAGGTGACTGTTCAATTCTCAAAAACAGTTAAAAAGTTAATACAGTCATACATCAAGTTACTTTGTACTTTGAACACGTGAAGATTATTATTGTTTTAATATCTTATGGTAGAAAAATGCAGGGAGGATTATGTTTACGATAACATAAATTAATGAAGTTAATTAAATTAAAACATATATAAAGGGCTATGTGTATAAAAACTTTGGTCTCCCGATTATGACAATGCGACCACGGTCGCAGTGGGATCTGATAAATGATTCAGTAACTGGGACCGCAATCGCTGTCTCGATTACAGTATTGCAATATAAGGAAACGATGCAACTCAACAGCTCATAATTGTGACTTTGGTCACAGTACAAATTCTGAACTCATGTTTATTTCCAATATCAATACGAATTAGTAAAATGCACTGTGTAACAGCAGTAGAATGGAAATAAAGAAATCTCAATGGATTTTATAATAAATAAATGTATAAAATTGTTTATAAATTAAATTAATAAAACAAACAGACCAATTTTACATCTATTTTTACATTTATAAAAATATGAGGTACATCAATGAATTGTCAACTGTCAGTTTTCAAATACCATCCTTCTTATAATTTCTGTTTCTTCATCCCAACTTTTCTCTCTATCTGCGAGTATCATGTATGCAAGCTCGCTTCTTAGTCTCTGTATATCGGCAACCGTCACAGTATCAATAGTTGATGGACTATCAAATGCTATACTTTTCATGCACTTGCATACATATACAAGGCAATCAACACTAAAAATTGTACAGGGAAATCATTAATTGACATTAGATTTCTGTACTAAAAAAATAGAAAATATGATAGGTAAATGTCACAAAAAATACCTATTTGCTTGTTGGGGACATCTTGCGTATTTTATATATATTTTTAATTAATTTATTGAAATCAATTCCAAAAATCTGTAATAACCTTTCTTTCTACAATGTCAATAAAAAATATCAATATTAATCAAATTAAATGCAAGTATTCAGTAATCGAAATATTAAAATTCAAGTCACAATTATTCTTGCATCTGTTTGATAAAGGTTTAATGTACTACTTGATTTTTCAGCTGAGACCAAAGAGTTGTAAAAAATTCACTCTTGTGTATGGCAATCAAATACCAATAAGGTCCAGTGAAATCCAGGATCGTTGGCACTGTGTTTGTGATTGATCGGAAAATGTACTGCACATTAATTGTTCAGTTTTTCAACAACTGCTTGATGAAATAATCTTCAAGATCTCTATTTTTAGATACAACACCGTGCTGTGAATAACAAAAAAAAATTCAAAATGAATTCAAAGTATAAAAAACATTATGAAAACCAGATGTTATTATGACAAGGCAACAGACTCTGATCTTGGTCGCAGTGCTTTTTAATTAATATACTTTACGCTACGACCTTGATCGCCATCACCGGCATCCATGTTTAATTTTTAAGCATTTCTTAGCAAACCCGTTTTTTATATTAACATGCATTGCGACCAAGGTCGCAGTGTTGTTATTGATTAAGACTGCCGCCAGCAACTACGACTAAGGTCGCAACCTTCATTACTAAATTGATATTCGTGGGGATTAATAAAATCATCGACTGCGACCTAAGTCGCAGTACATTCGTTAGCAACCCTGTTTTTTATATTAACACGCATTGCGACCAAGGTCGCAGTGTTGTTATTGATTAAGACTGCCGCCAGCAACTGCGACCAAGGTCGCAACCTTCATTACTAAATTGATATTCGTGGGGATTAATAAAATCATCGACTGCGACCTAGGTCGTAGTACATTCGTTATGCCCTATCAGCAGTAAAGACTACTAGTAGAATATTTAATGTTCAAAAATTTTATTCACTAAATTAATTAGGAAATTGATATTTCAATTAACCGTAAAGGAGAAAATAGATGTTTACCCAAGCTTCACTCCAAAAGAATATACTTTCTAATCCTTTTCTTTTCTCTAGATGCTTCATGTAGAAATGAATTATATTGGCATCTAAATCTCTACTGAACATCAGGTCCTCAATGTCATTTTTCGCAACAATGATTCCGTTGTCAGTATCCTGATATGCAGTAGAACTGCAAGATATTCAAAACAAACTTAAGAATTATATTGTTCTAATATAAATATCTAATAGTTTTTTATATGATTTAAAATAAAATTAATTAACTTACTCAGAGAAGGCCTTGTCTAAGAAATTTCTGATGAGAGCTTGTTGATGTGGCTGCAGAATTCTGTAAGCAGTGGTTTTAGTCAATTTCCTGATTTTTTGCTGAGTGTCGAAAATCTGTTCGTTGCCAAAACCAGTGGCAGAAGTCTGAGCCGTAAGCTGTGGAAGAGGATGTTCATTAATTTTCTTTCTCTTTTTTGGATAAACGAAGTCGGGGTCATCGCGATCTCTTTCAGCGCGTTTGCGTTCTTTGACTCCCCTTTCTATCATTCCTTTAGAGTAATCCAAAACTTTTCTTTTTAAGGATTGCTTCTGAACCGAAGTCTGTTCTTGAATTTTTTCTTCAGAAGCTCTATCTTTTTGGAGTTCAAGCATCTGTTGAGTTATATTTAAAGAAAAAGTTGGGAAATCTTCCCTAGCAATAGTTACTTTAAATTCAGAACCCTTGATTTCCTCTTCTTCCAATTTTTTTCTTCTTCTCTACTGCTTCCTTCTCCAACTGCTCCCTCATCCCTTCCTTCTTCTTCTCTTCTTCTCCCTTCCTTCTCCTCTCCTCTTCTTCATCATCCTCTCCTTCCTCTCTTCCCCCTCTTTCTTCCTTTTCTCCTCAACAATTTTACGATTTTTGTCCTCCTGCGCCCTCACCTGCCTCTTCTTCTCCTCTTCTACCTTCCTTCTCTTCTCCTTTTCCTGCTCCTCCTCTTCTTTCCTTCTCTTCTCCTTCTCCTTCATCTCCTCTTCCGTCCTTCTCTTCTCTTGCTCCTCCTCTTCCCTCCTCTCCTCCTCCTTTTCCTTCTCCACCTCTTCTCTCCTTCTCTTCTCCTTCTCCTCCTCTTCCCTCCTCCTCCTTTCCTGCTTCTCCTCTTTCCTCCTCCTCTCCTCCCTTTCCTTCTCCTCCTCTTCCCTCCTCCTTCTCTCCTACTCCTCCTCTTCCCTTCTTCTATTCTCCTTCTCCTTCTCCTTCGCAGCAGTGGCTGCTCTCAGCAGCTCTTCTTCTTCTTCTTTCACTTTTAATTTCCTCTGTTGCTTTTTTAATTTTCTCTTCTCTCTTTTCTCTCTTCTTTTTTTCTTTAATTCAGCCTTGAATGTGTTTTCAGTCTCCATTTTTTCAATTTTTCTTTCTAACTGATAAACATATTCTCTCAAGTACTGATTTTGATTCCTCAAAACTTTAATTTCTTCAGCTTTTTCATCCCGTGGTGGTGGCAAATAACATGCAATAGTTGGTTCTTGCTCACTCGTTCGTTCCTCAACTATTTCGGCTGCTTCTGGTTCCGTTTCCGCCGGGATGTTAGCTTCATTATGTGTATGTTCTTCTTCTTCTTCTCCTTCTTCTTCCTCCTTTCCTTCTTCAACAGGAAGGCCAATCATATTTTTTTCATCATTAGAGATGTTGGCCATTCGACACAAAATCTGAAAAAAATAAACTTAAAACGATATAGAAATCTTATAGTTGTACCGCAGATGAATGAAATATTTACTAGAATAGCTAACAAGGAACTGCGACCTAGGACGCAGTTATAAGCATTACATCAGACAATTAATTTATTATTGCTACAATGGTCGCACCACAAATCAATGGAATAATTATAACTGCGATCATGGTCTCAGTTTATTTACAACGACTTATCAAGAAAATGCGACCATGGTCGTACACAATTGTGCTGCACATAAAAGGAACTGCGACCGAGGTCGCAGTCCATTTAAATATATAAAATTTTAATCAATAATATATGGTCTTTAATATTTAAAAATTTACGATATGTGCGTCAAGCTCATTTAGATTAACTTCAAGCAGAGCTCTGCTAATGTTTTGGAGGTCTCATCTTACTGCGTGTGGGGTTTTGTCCTCCAAATCAGACCTCGGCTTAAAAATAAGAGACCTCTCACAGAGCCAATACTGCAAAATGAATAATTAAATTAGTTTACATAAATATTCACAAGATATCAGGAATTTTCATATGATGTTTGCCAAATATTGTTGGCCCAAAAGGTTACACTCTCTATTTGTATAAGTTTTGATGATAACAAAACAAGTAGAAGCTATTTGGTACTAATAAGTTATTTTAGAATGAGTTTCAGGTTTGAACAAGTATTGATGGCTTTAAGCATATTGCAAGATTAATTGCGCTAAAAGCATGTTGATAGGTTGATGGCGCAAGAGAATTCTTTTATAGGAGAGGAGGCTCTAGCTCGACAACGTGATTCAGAGACTTTTTTATTTATAGTTTTTATGTTTTAGTTTGTTAAAGGATAGTGTTGAAGCTCAAATTCCCACACACACACACACACATTGCACATGATTTTCAAAAAGATTATTATTTTTCTCTTGTATAAAATATTTTAATATGTCTATTTCAGTATTTGTAAACTCTATTTTATGTAATGTACTTAGTCATGACAAAATAAATTTTTGAAAATTAATTTGTCTTCAAAAATATTTTTCAAAATAAACTGTTTAGACCTGTTGCGGTCGACCGGACGGTTGACCGGCTCTGTTCAGGTCAGAACGGTCGACCGAGTGGTCGACCGCAGTTCTGACCGTTGGGTGCGTGCATGTGTGCACGTTACCCGGTCGACCGGGCGGTCGACCGAGCTTCTGCCGACTGAAAGTACCCTAGTTTCTGTTTGGGACGGTCGACCGTGTTGGCCCAAAAGGTTACACTCTCCATTTATTGAGTTTTGATGATGACAAACCAAATTAGTGCTATTTGGTACTAATGAGTTTGTTTAAGATAAGTTTCAGGTTAGTACCACATTTGGAGGCCATTGCTTAGCTATTGCAACAACTTTTAGGTTTCATGAAGCAAAGAAGGCATATTGCATATCAAGGAAGGAACAGAGAAGAAGGGGCTCTAGCAAGGCATAGCATGGCTCAAGACTTGAAGATTGCTCAACAAGATTTGTTTTTAGTTTTATAGGTTTAGAATTTTGTTAAAGAATGATGGATAGGTTTGAAGCTCAATCACACACGTTTTTGCGCACATATTGTTTCTAAGATTATTTTCTATAAAATATACAAAAATATTTGATACAAAATCCTCTGTCTACAAATCAATTTTATGTTTTATACTTAGTACTATTTAAAGATATTTTTCATAAAAATCAAAGTCTTTTCAAAATTGTGTTTTAAACTTGACTTTTGACCTGAGCCGGTCGACCGCACCAGTCGACCGTGCCTGTGTCAGTCTTGTCCGGTCGACCGGACAGTCGACCGAGATTCTGGCAGATGCACGTATCAGTGTGCATGTTTGCCGGTCGACCGGGCGATCGACCTGACTGAAGTGGCTTTGCTCTCGGGTTTGTTGGGTCGACCGGGCGGTCGACCGTTTGCCTGTAACGGCTCTATTTTTGTATAGGCGGTCGACCGACCGGTCGACCGGACTAGCCGTTGAACAGTAAACGGCTATTTTCTGGGCTGTTTTAAATTTTATCTTTTTGTGTTTAAAATTGGTTTAAGGGATATATTTCAAACCTAATACTCTCTGATTAATCCTAATTATGTTTTATCCCTTAACCCTAGCCCTCTCCTATAAATAGGGGTGTTTGGGGAGAGATTGTTTACAACAATTATTACAAGAAAAATTCAAAAGTTTAAGGCATTCAAAAGAGCTTTGTTTCTTGATTTTTGTGCTGAAATTCTCTCTCATTTTCTGAAGTGTTTTTGAAATACTCTCTGATTTAATTTTCTTTCTTCACTTACAACAAGAGCTTCATTCCTACTCATTGTTCTCTAAGGACCTTTTGTAAGGGAAGAGACTTTTGAAAGAGAGAGTTTGTGGTCTTTTGACTACTCAGAAATTACTTGTAATTGAGATTGTGGAGTTGTGTACTCCGGTGTAATTGTGATTTCTTTGTGATAGTGGAAGTAGCTAGAATCCTTCTGGGGAAGGCGGGGAGTAGAGCTGGGTGCTCGAACCTCGATAACATATCCTTGTGTTTGCGTTTGGTTTACATTCTTGCTCTCCTTACTTTACTTTACTTGCACTTATTACTTGCTTATCATCATCATTGCTATATTTACTTGCTTTCATTCATCTTGTGAATCTTGTTGGGTGATTGTTACATCTTAATTTCTAAATTGTCCATTGATTAGCAATATCATCTATTCACCCCCCTCTAGGTGATTTTCAATTGGTATCAGAGCTTGGACTCTAGGTTTTGGCTTAACATCCATAGAGAGATCCTTAAAATTTGCTAATCAACATTTTCATTCATACATTCATACACTAGTAAACATGGCCGATAACATTAAAACCCCTCCTAAATTTGATGGACTAAATTTTCCTATTTGGAAGGTTAGGATGACTATATTTTTGCAATCTTTGGGTAGCTTAGTGGCCAAGTCCTTGACCAAACCCTATGTAGCACCCGATGGTGATGAGAGCACTTGGACCGACTTCAACTTTAGAGAATATGAGGCTAACTCCAAGGCCCAAAACTCCCTATTAACCGCCTTGAATGAGGATGACCTTACACGGGTAATTCATTGCCAATCCGCCTATGAGATTTGGTAACATTTATTGGTCACACACGAAGGGACTTCACAAGTCAAGAGAGCTAAGATAGATCTCTTGAGGTCCCAATATGAGTCATTTAAAATGATTGATGATGAGTCTATTGATAGTATGATTATAAGATTTACTAAAATCACTAATGGTCTTTCTTCCTTAGGTGATGATATCTCCAACGATCAAAAGGTGCGGAAAGTGATTCGGGCTTTTCCGTCTTCATGGGAGATAAAGGCCACACCTTAAAAGAATTGAACGACAAGGACGAGATGGATCTCATTAGTCTCATTGGGAACCTAAAGACCCATGAGATGGAGAAGAAGGCAAGAGAAGAGGCCACTACTTTAAAGAAGAAATCCATAGCATTGAAGACTTCATCCACCAATGATGACGATGAAGAAGACGAAGAAGAAGATGAGGAGCTAACTCTACTTGTGCGGAATGTCAAGAGGTTGTACCGGAAGAACAAGCTCAACTTCCGGAGAAAATTTGAAGGCAAAGAGGAGAGAAGGATCATTTGCTACAATTGCCGCAAACCCGGAATATCATGGTGGATTGCCCGGAGTTTAAGAAGAAGATGACTTCCTCCTTCAAGCCAAAGAAGCCGGAGGAAAAGAAAGCATACAAGGCAACGTGGGATTCGGAAAGCGAGCCCGAAGAAGAGGTGGATACGGCGAACATGTGTTTCATGGCAAACACTCCTAAGGTAACCCCTCAATCTCATGATGATGAGATGATGAATTAAGTAAGGAAGTTCTTGTACATGCTTTTGTTGAACTTTCCGAAACTTATGATAACAAGAAACTTGAATGCTTTAAATTACAAAAAGAAGTTGCTTTTCTTAAAAATCAACTTGCTATGGTTTCTAAAGAAAAAGATGATCTTTCTTCTAATCTCATTTCTATTCAAGAAGAATTTAGTGCCTACAAGATTTCTTGTAAGGCAAAATCTCCTATGATTGATAAAAATGAAATTTCTTCTTTTAAATCTAAAATAAATGATTTTGAAAAAGTTTTAAATGATTGTGCTTTTAACACAAAGAAACTTGAGGACATGTTTTCTAAAAAGCACACCTCTCATGTTAAGTCTACTCATGCTCACACTACACATAACACTTCTCATGCTAAATCTTCCCATGTTCACAATTCTCATGCTCACAAATCACACACTCATTATGCTTTCAAATATGGTAGAGTATATAGATGCACATATTGTGGTAAGAATGGACATTTAGCTAAATTTTGCTATGACCAAGTTAATAGATCAAATAATCTTGTTTGGGTTAATGAAACTAACCCTCTAGGACCCAAGAAAATGTGGGTACCAAAATCAAGTCCTAAATTATTTGATGTAGGTACACACCAAGGCTCCAAGACGTAGGGAGCGGTGGTACCTTGATAGTGGTTGTTCAAGACACATGACATGGGATATCAACAACTTCACAACCCTATCAAGGTACTTGGAAGGTGGCTCCGTCACCTTCGGGGATGACTCCAAAGGAACTATCATCGGTATAGGTAACATTCAAATTGGTGCATCTCCTATTATAGAGAATGTTGTTTTAGTAGATGGTTTAAAACATAATTTGCTTAGCATTAGTCAACTATGTGACCGTGGACTTAAAGTTATTTTTGATGATTCTTCTTGCAAGATTTTTGATGTTAAATCCGATGTTTGTATTCTTACCGGTTTTCGTGACAATAATGTTTATATCATTGACATGCTTAATTTAGATTGTTCTACTAAATGCTTGAATGCTTTTGATGAAAATTCATGGCTTTGGCATAGAAGATTAGGACATGCATCATTTGACCATCTTGCTAGAATTAATTCTAAGGATTTAGTAAAGGGTATACCTTGCTTGAAGTTTGAGAAAGATCGCATTTGTGGTGCGTGCCAACTTGGGAAACAAACCAAGTCTTCCTTCAAACCAATTAAGGATATCATAACTACTAGGCCCTTAGAACTAATTCATATGGATCTTTTTGGACTAACACAAACTAAAAGTTTAAATGGTAGTAGATTTACATTTGTTTTAGTTGATGATTTTTCCCGTTTCACTTGAGTTTTCTTCTTGCAAAATAAAGATCAAACATTTTCTCATTTCAAAATTTTTCGAAAAAGGGTTGAAAAAGAAAAAGGTTTTTCGATTTTGAGAATAAGGAGTGATAGAGGTGGTGAGTTTGTTAACCAACTCTTCATGACTTATTGTGATGAAAAGGGAATCAAGCATGAAATGTCTTGTCCTAGGACTCCACAACAAAATGGAGTAGTAGAAAGGAAAAATAGAACACTTCAAGAGATGGCTAGGACAATGATAAGTGAATATGACCTCCCTCAATATTTATGGGCCGAGGCTGTAAACACCGCATGCTATATTTCAAATCGTATTTATGTGTGTAAGAATTCTTCCAAAACATCTTTTGAAATGTATCATTCTAGAAAACCTAATGTTGCATATTTTAAAGTTTTTGGATGCAAGTGTTTTGTTTTAAATACTAAGGAGAATTTGGGTAAATTTGATGCTAAGGCTTATGAAGCTATCTTTGTTGGATATTCTTCTACTAGCAAAGCATATAGAGTATTTAATAGATCTTCACTTACTATTGAAGAAACCATGCATGTTAAGTTTGAAGAATCTAATGTGGTTGTTGAGAATGTTGTAGAGATTGAACCATTAGGTGAAGACATGGAGAGACTATCCTTAAAGGACTCACCCGCTCCAGAAGAAAAGCAAGAATCAATTGGTGATGTTCAAGAGGATAAAGAGGAAAGCTCTCAACCGCTTCCTAAAACATGGAGATGAAAAACACCTAGAGGGGGGGTGAATAGGTGTAAGTGCTAATCTAGGAAACTAAATGCAAACTTAGTGCGCTAAATGCGGAAGCTAATGCAAATCTTGCAACACACTTAATACAATCCAACAAGTGTAGCCGAATTCTCCTTGCGAGGCTCTGGACTAACTCCTCTTGATTCCCCTAGATATGGGTTGAGGCGCTATGTGAAGCTCTTGTTGGATGAGTATAGGTGATGCACAAACACACAAGCAATTCAAGCAATGTGCACACACAATCAAGCCAAGCAATCAAGGATATAGCAATATGAACTAATGCAAGGCAGTAAGAAATATGCTCAACACAAGCAAGTATGATATGAGATGAAGTATGATGCTTTGCACAAAGTAAATGAGAGAGAGTTAAAGAGACAATGGGAGCAATCGCAAACACCAAGATTTGTTTCGAGGTTCGAGCACCTTGCTCTACATCCCCGCCTACACCACCGTGTAGGATTTCCACTATCTCAACTCCCACCGAGGGAACCTCTACCGAAGAGGATTTCTTACAACTCTAGGAGTACCAAACTCCTCTCTCAAACAACCACCTCACAACCGAGGGGTAAGGCCCGTAGCCAATACAACAATAACAACCAACACCTCTACCGAAGAGGGTTTACAACCAAACTCCACCTCTACCTAGAGGGAGCAAACCAATACCACTCCGATCACCTCTACCGAAGAGGGATACAACAAATAAAGGAGGGTTTACAACAATGAGGTTTACAACAAACAACCTCAAACACTTCTCTTTCTTTTTCTCTTATCTTTTTCCACAAAAAACAAGATCCTAATAGTTTAGGATAGGTGATAGCTCAAGTGTGGAAATAAGGTGTTTTTGGAAACCAGCAACAAAGAAAAACTACTTGGGAAATCACTTGTAAATGATTGAAAATGAAACACAAAACAATCTCCCAAAACCCTAGCTTTCTTTGATTTTCCAAAAACCCAAAAACAAATAAGATGAAATCTTTTTGACTTAAAAACTCTTTTAAAACTCTTTTAAACTCTTCAGAAAACTGAAAATTTTTAGCTCAAAAATTCTTATTCAAAATAATGGAGAAATGGGGTATATATAGCCCCTAGGAAAAACTAGCCGTTAGGCTGATGTGGCAGTCTGACCAACTGCCGGTCGACCGGCCCGGTCGACCGCCAACGGTCAAAAATGTGACCGTTGGGCAACATCGGTCGACCGGTCCGGTCGACCGAAATAAACCGAGAGCAGAGCTCTCAGGCCCGGTCGACCGGCCCGGTCGACCGTCCACTGTGCCTAACAGACGTGCACGTCTGTGCACGTCGGTCGACCGGATCGGTCGACCGGCCATTGGTGCGGTCGACCGTCCCGGTCGGCCGACCAGCCTATCAGCACAAAACCAGGTCAGAAAAATTTGGAAAAATATTTTCTAAAAAATCTTTTGTCTCTTTTAAAAATACCATAAAAATTGTTTTATCATTTTATGTTGAAACATAAACATGTGATAAAAATTTTAAGACAATATATCAACATATCAATTCATTTTTGTGTCTTGCCAATTTTATCAAAAACAAAACTTGTATTTTTATCAAACTTGATTTTTCCAAAACATGAATAGGATAGTCAAAATAAATTTGTCTAGCAAGTTTAAAGCATGTATGTATATCTAGAACATATCTAATATACATAGGTATAAGGTAAACTTGTTTTGATCTATTATTCATAAAAACCAAAAACCAAATCATGAAACGTGTGTGTTTTGTGCACTTGAGCATATCAACTAAACTAAGCTTTACAAATGGATCTAAAACACAAACTCTAAACTAGATACCTAAGTCTTCTTGACGATCTTCATCTTCAAGTAGACTCGGTCCAAACTCCGTGATTCTCCAAGTGCAAAGGTATGATCTTTAAGCTTTGGCACCGGAATCACCAAGATAAGCTTCTAATCATCTTGTTGAAGCTAATCACCAACTAATATCCTGTTAATGATCTGAAACTTAGAAACACAAGAATATTAGTAAACATAACTACATGAGTGTTGATCATCATCAAAACTAGAGTGGAAAGCCATTGGGCCAACAATCTCCCCCTTTTTGATGATGACAAAACTCATGGAGTTATATATGCATGGATTAAAGATAAGCTTCAAGGAAGCTCCCCCTTAACTCATGCATAGGGATAAACAATAAATATATGCAATGAATATTAAACATGAAACATGCGTATGCATAAACAATAAATGGTTCTAGATATCAAATGGAATATTCAAAACAAAATAAGCTCTAGATACCATTACAAAGCAAACTCTATATCAAATAAACTTAATATTCTTGAGATTAAAACATAACATATGCATAAACATAAGCATGCATATAAAACACAAATACTTCTCCCCCTTTTTGTCAATCATCAACAAAGGGGTAAACAATCAAAACCATAGATAAAATGAGGGGTAAAAATCTTTCTTCCCCTTTATGTCAAACAAAACAATAAAAGACAATGTTCTCCCCCTTTTTATCTAAAACAAAAAACAAAATCAATAAGGGGTGACTACAAACATGATATCAATTAAAAATATGTCAATGAAGCATCTTGATACCAATAAACAAGAATCAATATATGTTATATGCTATATACATTCATGAAGAGGAAGACGCTAAGTTAGCTTCCCTACACATATGCATTACATGAAGAAGGGATGACAAGCCCTAACTCACATAACACATATTATGTAATGCATAAGAGGAGATGTGAAGCTCCCCCTACACACGTATATCATATAAAGAAGAGTTGTCAAGCTCCTCAATTTATAATACACTCAACATGAATCTATATGTAAGAGAGATGTTAAGCTCTCCTTGCATATAGGAAATACAAATCAAAACTTTGAATATTTTCTTTAAACAACATTTTGAGATACCAATTGTAAGAATATATTTCATTTTGAAAAACATATAAACAAATTTGATGTTGATATCATATGTTCAAAATAACAACTTTTAATCATAAAGAGTGGGAGTACAAATACCAATTGAAATACAAAATCTAATTTTCTCCCCTTTATGAAAAACAAACTAAAGACATGCATAGTCTTGATAACAATTTAAAAGTAATCAATTTAAACAAAATTGAAACTCAAGCACTAGCATAAACACAAACATATATATGTATGAAAGATAGATACCAATAGAAATTGATATACTTGAAATTTAAAGCATACATACATACAAAACATATATGAGTATACAAGAAGATCAAAATGATACCAATTGAAAGAGTTCAATGATACCAATTGACATAACAATAAGTTCAAGTGTATACATCATATTATCTACCACCCAATCATAATTCAAGTTTTAAAGATTTTCAATGTAAAGCATACATGAACATGATCTCCCATCCTACCGCCCTTGAAAGGTAGGGGTTTTCAAAGATAGATTTGAAAATGTAGTTTTGTTTGAAAATCACTACCAAAATGAAGAACACCGCAACTAGTTAAATGGAAAACTTGTTAACTAGCACGAAATCCTTCAAGCAAGGATAAAACAAAATTGAAATTCACACGATAATCATCACTCTAACCAATAAAGCATAACTCATGAGAAACAAAACATGAGCAATAGATATGAGTGTACAAATAATATGTGAAGATCATAATCATGAAAAATATTTCATTAAGCTCAATTATTCCTTAAAACATAATTCCATCAAAAACATGAAAAATCATATAAAACTCCTTATTTAATCTTCAAGGCATATGTATGTCTAATACAAGCTAAAATATACATACATATCCAAAACTCAACAAGTCCACTAAATGAATATTCATGAAGGCACGTGGCTCAAAAAGATGTATATGTATAAGATTAGTTTGAACTAGATGGACATATACATGAAGTTAAACATAAATACATGAAACATGAAAAACTAAATTTTCATCACAACAAATTTCATTTCAAGGTATATGTATGAATTGTCAACACAATAAGTATACATACATATCCCTAAACACAATTTGAGTCCATATATATAGATTTGCATGAAAGGCAAATGACTCAAGGGGTATACATGTATATCTTAATGTTTTGGCAAAATAAACATATACATGAAATCAAAACTCATATAAATCCAAAATATGAATATAAGTCTAAAATGTATGGATCATCAAAACTAGACTATACTAGCACATCTAATGGGTTCAAATAAGCATTCAAGCTCAAACATATATAGATTTATTTGTAGCCCACTCTATGTACAAGTATATAACTAGTTTTAATGAAAACTAACCTCTAAACATATATTCAAAACATGAAGCATCAAAAACAATACAAAAATCATCATGATAAAAGTCATCATGGAAAACTAAACATGATTACTATGTAAATTCACATGTATTAGATTCATGATGTACATTATAGCTTAAACAAAAGTGAGAACACTAAATATGCGTTCATATAAGCATGTGTGTCTCAAATACTATATATGTATGTCAAGGATCTAATAAACATGGAATGAACATACTAATCCATAGACATCAAAAACATGCTATAAACAATGAATATTAAAAGCATGTAAACAATAAATAAGGAGTTAGGAATTGTTACCAAACCTAGAAGGCAACCTCCTCGTCTCCAAAACTTAGTGGTCCTCTCCACCATCTCTTCCCTTGAAAGTGATGCATCCAATTTGATTTCCTTTAAGTCCGGAACGCATCCACTCCAAGGTGTCATCACTCTCACGTCATGTGAGAGCCCACACCTACATCATAAACAATAGGAGGGGTGGTCTTTGGTACCCACATCTTGTTGGGTCCATGGGGGTTAGTCCCTTCTCTAACCCAAACAAACTTCTTTGCTAAATTTGGAGTATGTAATCTATCATAACAAAATTTAGCAAGGTGGCCCTTACGTCCACAATGTGTACAAGTGTACACATGAGCATACATGTGAGGAGTGTGTCCGTGTGGAGCATGTGTATGCCGTGGAGGGTGTGCATGCATAGAAGTTGGAACTTGTCTCTTTCGAACCAAGGTTTCCAACCGTGAGTGGTTCATGGCACATTGGCTCATAGTGGAGCCCAAACAATCCATTTTCTTCTTTAACAAATTTATATCATTTTCGAGCATAGAAGAAGTGGAACATGCAATGGGTGATTTAGGTGAAACTACCCTAGCATGGCAAACATGAGAATCAATCTTATTTTGCAAAACAATATTTTTCTCTAAGCAAACATTTAAATCATTGGAAATAGAAATGATTTTGTTTTTCAAAACAACATTCTCTTTTAAAACAAAATCAACTCTAGAAGACAAGTTTTCATTTTTCTTTAAAATAGCATGGCAATCATTTTTAGACTTTAAAAATTCATTTTCTTTAAGTGCAAGTTCCAATTGAGATCTCAATGAATCCCTTTCATTATAGACCTCAACCTTCTCTTGCAAAACATTGTCAAGTCTAGCATGCAAACACTTATTTTCTTTTTCAATTTCTAGACTTTTCTTTTTCAAAATCTTATATTTTTCAATTAACTTTTCACATACTATTGAAAGTTCTTCATTTAAGGCATGGGGATCAACATAATCATTTGAAGAACTAGCACAATCATTACTATCTAGTTGAGATTCCGAATGTACCTCAAGGGAGTCATTCCCTTGGACCATGTAGCATATAGAGTTGGATTCTCCACTAGATTCCTCTTCTTGGATTTGGACTTGAAGCTTGGAGGTGGTGGTTGAAGTCAACTTGTTCCACACTCAAAAGCGGAATCAAGATTAGAAACACACATAAGATAATCTTTAGGTAATGTGCTTCTAATAGCCTCTAGGGCTTGTGCATTGGCCCCTATATGATTGCAATCACCAAGATAACATCTCTTGGTGGCCGCAAGGAAAACATGCAAACCTAGGGTCTTTAGGTACATGGACATCCTATACTTCCAAACATCAATGTTGGAAGGGTCAAAACTAGGTGGGGTCATGAAGTCCATGGTATAAACTAAATATGTGCAAACAATCAAATGCAAATGTAGATTAGCAAGCAAATGGATCTCACTCCTAGGATGTTAAGCCTAAGTATCAGGAGCACTAGCTCTGATACCAATTGAAAAACACCTAGAGGGGGGGGTGAATAGGTGTAAGTGCTAATCTAGGAAACTAAATGCAAACTTAGTGCGCTAAATGCGGAAGCTAATGCAAATCTTGCAACACACTTAATACAATCCAACAAGTGTAGCCGAATTCCCCTTGCGAGGCTCTGGACTAACTCCTCTTGATTCCCCTAGATATGGGTTGAGGCGCTATGTGAAGCTCTTGTTGGATGAGTATAGGTGATGCACAAACACACAAGCAATTCAAGCAATGTGCACACACAATCAAGCCAAGCAATCAAGGATATAGCAATATGAACTAATGCAAGGCAGTAAGAAATATGCTCAACACAAGCAAGTATGATATGAGATGAAGTATGATGCTTTGCACAAAGTAAATGAGAGAGAGTTAAAGAGACAATGGGAGCAATCGCAAACACCAAGATTTGTTTCGAGGTTCGAGCACCTTGCTCTACATCCCCGCCTACACCACCGTGTAGGATTTCCACTATCTCAACTCCCACCGAGGGAACCTCTACCGAAGAGGATTTCTTACAACTCTAGGAGTACCAAACTCCTCTCTCAAACAACCACCTCACAACCGAGGGGTAAGGCCCGTAGCCAATACAACAACAACAACCAACACCTCTACCGAAGAGGGTTTACAACCAAACTCCACCTCTACCTAGAGGGAGCAAACCAATACCACTCCGATCACCTCTACCGAAGAGGGATACAACAAATAAAGGAGGGTTTACAACAATGAGGTTTACAACAAACAACCTCAAACACTTCTCTTTCTTTTTCTCTTATCTTTTTCCACAAAAAACAAGATCCTAATAGTTTAGGATAGGTGATAGCTCAAGTGTGGAAATAAGGTGTTTTGGAAACCAGCAACAAAGAAAAACTACTTGGGAAATCACTTGTAAATGATTGAAAATGAAAAACAAAACAATCTCCCAAAACCCTAGCTTTCTTTGATTTTCCAAAAACCCAAAAACAAATAAGATGAAATCTTTTTGACTTAAAAACTCTTTTAAAACTCTTTTAAACTCTTCAGAAAACTGAAAATTTTTAGCTCAAAAATTCTTATTCAAAATAATGGAGAAATGGGGTATATATAGCCCCTAGGAAAAACTAGCCGTTAGGCTGATGTGGCAGTCTGACCAACTGCCGGTCGACGGCCCGGTCGACCGCCAACGGTCAAAAATGTGACCGTTGGGCAACATCGGTCGACCGGTCCGGTCGACCGAAATAAACCGAGAGCAGAGCTCTCAGGCCCGGTCGACGGCCCGGTCGACCGTCCACTGTGCCTAACAGACGTGCACGTCTGTGCACGTCGGTCGACCGGATCGGTCGACCGGCCATTGGTGCGGTCGACCGTCCCGGTCGGCCGACCAGCCTATCAGCACAAAACCAGGTCAGAAAAATTTGGAAAAATATTTTCTAAAAAATCTTTTGTCTCTTTTAAAAATACCATAAAATTGTTTTATCATTTTATGTTGAAACATAAACATGTGATAAAAATTTCAAGACAATATATCAACATATCAATTCATTTTTGTGTCTTGCCAATTTATCAAAAACAAAACTTGTATTTTTATCAAACTTGATTTTTCCAAAACATGAATAGGATAGTCAAAATAAATTTGTCTAGCAAGTTTAAAGCATGTATGTATATCTAGAACATATCTAATATACATAGGTATAAGGTAAACTTGTTTTGATCTATTATTCATAAAAACCAAAAACCAAATCATGAAACGTGTGTGTTTTGTGCACTTGAGCATATCAACTAAACTAAGCTTTACAAATGGATCTAAAACACAAACTCTAAACTAGATACCTAAGTCTTCTTGACGATCTTCATCTTCAAGTAGACTCGGTCCAAACTCCGTGATTCTCCAAGTGCAAAGGTATGATCTTTAAGCTTTGGCACCGGAATCACCAAGATAAGCTTCTATTCATCTTGTTGAAGCTAATCACCAACTAATATCCTGTTAATGATCTGAAACTTAGAAACACAAGAATATTAGTAAACATAACTACATGAGTGTTGATCATCATCAAAACTAGAGTGGAAAGCCATTGGGCCAACAGGAGATACGCTACAAATCATCCTAAGGAGCTCATCTTGGGTGATGCATCTAAAGGAGTCACAACGCGCTCCAAACTCCATGACCTATGTGGTAACTTTGCTTTCATTTCTCATTTTGAACCCAAAGACATTCTCGAAGCCGAGACGGACCCATATTGGTTGCTTGCCATGCAAGAGGAACTCAATCAATTTGAGCGCAACCAAGTTTGGCACCTTGTTCCTAAGCCCCACGATAGACCAATAATTGGTACTAAGTGGATCTTTAGAAACAAGATGGATGAGTCCGGAAATGTCATTAGGAATAAAGCTAGGTTAGTGGCCCAAGGTTACACTCAAGTTGAGGGAATTGACTTTGAAGAGACCTTTGCACCCGTAGCACGGCTTGAAGCCATACAGATGACACTAGCTTTTGCATCTTTCAAAAATTTTAAACTTTTTCAAATGGATGTGAAAAGTGCATTTTTGAATGGTTTTATTAATGAAGAAGTTTATGTTTCTCAACCTCCCGGTTTTGTTGATCATGTTCATCCCGATTTTATTTTCAAACTTGATAAAGCTTTATATGGATTGAAACAAGCTCCTAGAGCTTGGTATGAAAGGCTTTCTAGTTTTCTAATTTCAAATGATTTTGTTAAAGGCAAAGTAGACACAACTCTATTTACTAAGCATGTTGATAATGATATATTAATTGTGCAAATTTATGTAGATGATATAATTTTTGGTTCTACTAATGAGCTTTTATGTAAGGATTTTGAAAAGGTCATGCAACTTGAATTTGAAATGTCTTCAATGGGTGAGCTCAATTTCTTCCTTGGACTCCAAATCAAGCAATTACAAAACGGGACGTTCATAAGTCAAGCCAAGTACGCAAAGGAACTCGTAAAGAAGTTTGGACTTGAAGGCTCAAAAACTTGCAACACTCCCATGGCAACTACAACCAAGCTTGATAAAGATGACCAAGGTAAAAATGTTGATATTAAATTATATAGAATCATGATAGGAAGTCTTTTATATTTAACGGCAAGTAGGCCGGATATCATGTTTAGTGTGTGTCTTTGTGCTAGATTTCAATCGTGTCCTAAAGAGTCCCATCTTATTGCGGTAAAACGCATTATTCGTTATATTAAGGGCACTATTGGGATGGGTCTATGGTATCCGAAAACCAGAGATTTCTCAATGACGAATTATTCGGATGCCGACTATGCGGGTTGTAGAGTAGATAGAAAGAGTACTAGTGGGACATGTCAATTTCTTGTTAATTGTCTTGTTTCATGGTCCTCTAGGAAACAAAATTCCGTAGCACTCTCACCGCCGAGGCGGAGTATGTTGCCGCGGGGGCTTGTTGTGCACAAGTCCTTTGGATGAAACATACTCTCCTTGATTTTGATTTGCATTTTGATCATATAAAAATATTTTGTGATAATACTAGTACTATACACATGACTAAGAATGCAAATCAACATAGTAAGACCAAGCACATTGAGATTAGATATCGCTTTCTTAGAGATCATTTTGAGAAAGGAGATATAGATATTGATTATGTTTCTACGGATTTGCAACTAGCCGATATTTTCACTAAACCTCTTGATTTTGCTAGATTTTCGTTTATTTGTGGAGAACTTAATGTTTGTATTATTGATTAAACATGTGATTCCTAACCCTTTTTGATGTATGACAAAAAGGGGGAGAATAAGTTAGTGCATGATAAAAATAAATTTATATGGTCTTGGTTCCATATGAGTTTATATGAGTTTATATATGTATTTGTTGTCTTGTTTTGTTTTCATGCGTTTTGAGAATTTTTTGTTTTCATGCGTTTTGAGAATTTTTGTTTTCATGCGTTTTGAGAATTCTTGTGTTTTGTTAGTATCAAGAAAATAACATGTGATTTTCATTATTGTTTCAATTGGTTTAAATTGGTATCAAGAGCATATATGTTTTTATGTTTTCAACGAATTCTTGTGTTTTGAGTTTAAATGTTTTCTTTATATAGCATAATTTGAGGGGGAGTTTTTCTCCTCCCTTATATTTTTATCTTGTAGCCTATTTGTTTTGTCATCATCAAAAAGGGGGAGATTGTTGGCCCAAAAGGTTACACTCTCCATTTATTGAGTTTTGATGATGACAAACCAAATTAGTGCTATTTGGTACTACTGAGTTTGTTTAAGATAAGTTTCAGGTTAGTACCACATTTGGAGGCCATTGCTTAGCTATTGCAACAACTTCTAGGTTTCATGAAGCAAAGAAGGCATATTGCATATCAAGGAAGGAACATAGAAGAAGGGGCTCTAGCAAGGCATAGCATGGCTCAAGACTTGAAGATTGCTCAACAAGATTTGTTTTTAGTTTTATAGGTTTAGAATTTTGTTAAAGAATGATGGATAGGTTTGAAGCTCAATCACACACGTTTTTGCGCACATAATGTTTCTAAGATTATTTTCTATAAAATATACAAAAATATTTTGATACAAAATCCTCTGCCTACAAATCAATTTTTATGTTTTATACTTAGTACTATTTAAAGATATTTTTCATAAAAATCAAAGTCTTTTCAAAATTGTATTTTAAACTTGACTTTTGACCTGAGCCGGTCGACCGCACCAGTCGACCGTGCCTGTGTCAGTCTTGTCCGGTCGACCAGACAAGTCGACCGAGGTTCTGGCAGATGCACGTATCAATGTGCATGTTTGCCGGTCGACCGGGCGGTCGACCTGACTGAAGTGGCTTTGCTCTCGGGTTTGTTGGGTCGACCGGGCGGTCGACCGTTTGCCTGTAACGGCTCTATGTTTGTATAGGCGGTCGACCGACGGTCGACCGGACTAGCCGTTGAACAGTAAACGGCTATTTTCTGGGCTGTTTTAAATTTTGTCTTTTTGTGTTTAAAATTGGTTTAAGTGATATATTTCAAACCTAATACTCTCTGATTAATCCTAATTATGTTTTATCCCTTAACCCTAGCCCTCTCCTATAAATAGAGGTGTTTGGGGAGAGATTGTTTACAACAATTATTACAAGAAAAATTCAAAGTTTAAGGCATTCAAAAGAGCTTTGTTTCTTGGTTTTTGTGCTGAAATTCTCTCTCATTTTCTGAAGTGTTTTTGAAATACTCTCTGATTTAATTTTCTTTCTTCACTTACAACAAGAGCTTCATTCCTACTCATTGTTCTCTAAGGACCTTTTGTAAGGGAAGAGACTTTTGAAAGAGAGAGTTTGTGGTCTTTTGACTACTCAGAAATTGCTTGTAATTGAGATTGTGGAGTTGTGTACTCCGGTGTAATTGTGATTTCTTTGTGATAGTGAAAGTAGCTAAAATCCTTCTGGGGAAGGCGGGGAGTAGAGCTGGGTGCTCGAACCTCGATAACATATCCTTGTGTTTGCGTTTGGTTTACATTCTTGCTCTTCTTACTTTACTTTACTTGCACTTATTACTTGCTTATCATCATCATTGTTATATTTACTTGCTTTCATTCATCTTGTGAATCTTGTTGGGTGATTGTTACATCTTAATTTCTAAATTTGTCCATTGATTAGCATTATTGATTGGTAGTGAAAAATGCATTTTATCATAACATTTACCATCACATTTTCATATTTATTCATTTAATTCTGCACATTTATTAATATTTTGTGATTTATTGTGTGCAAGCCTCGAGTTCTTATTTTTATAAGAAATAAAGCTTAATGAAGCCCAAAAGCCCATATCCAAGCCCAAGTCCTAGCCCAGGTGTAAAAGTGCAAATACCAAATGTCAAAAGTGCAAATACATAAGGGCCAAAGTTGCAAATACAAAGAAGAGGGAAGGATAGACTTCTATTCAACCCTAATGCTTGCAGGAAAGAGTTTAAAGATAAATTCGGATTCAGACTGTACATGTTTAGTATTCAGATCATAACTTTTGCTACAGATATGCAAATCCGATGATTCAAAATGCTACAGAAAGAAGACTTGAAGCCCTACAACTCTTATGTTGATCAAACTTTCCAATTCAGTCCGTAGATAAGCCAATTTCGGTGATCAACAGGATAATAAATTGCAGGACAGATTTGATTTGAACTTCTATGGATAAGTGCCACAAGTCTGGAGATAAGATTTTTTGGGAGAGTTGTACTAGGACTCTACATCTTCCAACTCCTATAAATACCCCTGCAGATGCAACACAGAAAGCGTCCAGAGAAGAGCCAAGGGCCAAAGTTAGGGTTTTTAGGTTTTCTTTCCACCTTTGTATATTTTTTTTATTTTCTTTTTTTAAAAGCTGAGAGGAGATGATGTATTCATGGAGGAAGGGATCTGCTTGTACTGATGGTGACAGTCGGTGTAAGTGTTATTTTTCCACCATTGTTTAATAATCGAATCAAGGCTTGTTTTATTTTATTCTTGTATTATTCTAGTTTCTTTTATTCTTATTTTAATCTTGTATCTACTTTCTTCTATTTGTTCTCTAATGTCTTGCCCACCATGAGATCCAACTGCTTCGAGAATACCTAGCCGAAGAAGGAACCTTGACGGCCCAATGGCGATGAACAGGTCTTCATAGCTTGTTATTCATTTCGTAGAGTAGATTAAGAAGGCGGACGATCCCATAAGCCGTGCTTGTACACCTTCCAAGAAAAGGGAAATCATCGCAACGGTTCAAACGGCAAGCAGACTAAAGAGATAAGTTTTCTTTCTTTTTCTTTTCTTTTCTTTTTTGTAGATTAAATCCACATCTTCCATAATTCTTTCCCACAACTCATTGTAAATACCACTTTTCATTGTAAATACCATCGTGACTAACAAAATAACTAAAAAAGATAAATTTTTAGAGAAACTTGCTTAACGCTTCCATCGCAGTCCCTCCTTGAGGATCACGACCCGCATAGCCATGCTACCGCGGATTAGAACTGAGAACCTCACACTATTATTTCCAAAATCTAAAATCCTTATTTTTGTGTGCAGGAAATCTCAGTCAACAAATTGGCGCCGTTGCCGGGGAGGGACGGTAAGTTTATCTCTAAAACAAAAATTTAATTTTTAACTAATTCTTTATTCTTTTCTGTTTGCAGGTTTGGAGAACAGGAAACAGAAACAGAGCAGCAGCAAGGACATACAGCAACCCAGTGCCTCTGCCCTCGAAGGCAGAGCACGAGGGCCTGCAAGTTTGCCGCGGAAACGCGGCCAGAGCCGCGGATCCGCGGCAAGTGCAGTGAACTACTAATTCAGTTTTTTGCAGATTGCTGAAATTTGAGATTACTGCTTACTGCTCTATTCTGTTTTGTTCTGTGATATACCTGTAAATTGCTAATAATTCAACAGTAAATCATTGGTTGTTAAAAATAAAAATTGATTAGACGTTTGCATATTAGGCACGTGTCTTTTCAATTATTTTTATTTACTGTTGAAGAGTGCTGGAGGAGCAAGGTACGTACGCATTGCATGTAGAATAGGATTCATCTCTTGGTTGATTTTCTGCTTTGAGTGAATCTTATCTACTTATCTTGTACACTTGCACTAATTCATCTTAAGGGCATAACCCATAAATAAGATAAGGTGGGGATTTCATCATCCTTCCTTAGCCCAAAAATCATATCCAAAGCACTCACTAACCCAAGCCTAACTTAAAAATTAGTAGACGTTGGCCCTAGGGACATCTCGGACTCAATAGGAGATTATCCTAAGGGGGAACAGTGCTGGAAGTTGACTCTTGTCAAATCAGTGTTTAGGAAAGGGATTGAGGGCCGAAAGCCCGAAGATTGGTGGTTATTTAATTAAGGAACGTCTTTGACGGAAAACCTCCCACCACTCTTGCCCTGACCTGGCTGATTAACTTGTGGTCAAAGTCTGCACCCGACCCCCCGTGGACAGTCTAACCAGTTAGGAGTCGTCTAGGTCATAGGTCTACCCTAACTCAGGTTAGAATTTTTTTTCTTTCTTTTCTTTCTTGTTTGTTTATTTGTTTATTTTCTTTTTTGTTTTCTTTTTGTTTGTGATTGTGTGATATGGCCTATAACAACAATTTTTTCAATTTTAATGAGGATCCATATTACACACCAACCTCTTATTCGGATATTACCAACCCGACATATCATAACTTTGACCAACCTAGTGTGCCAGATTGGTCTTATCCGAATCATTACATGCCCCAGTCCCAATACTATGAACAAGATTGGAATAATCATCACTACTCTTCACAGAGTCAATGGGGATTCAATACCCCTGAGCCATATGGTCACCCACCTGTTCAACCAGTATCTTCATATACGTCTTTTCCCACATCACCAAGGTTTCAGTCCATCATTGATCTATTTGATGGGTTAGAAGAAAAAGTGGATCGGTTGCAAGATATAATGAATGATCAAATTTCTAGACTTTCAAACATTCTTGAGCGAACCAACCAAGTTGATAGGAACCAAGAATCATTCTGTCTAGAAGACCTTGATCAAAATTCAATTTCATCACATCAATATGAACTTGCTCAATCCCAATCCTTGGACAAATTGGCTAGTTTTAATTTCAATGAGATTGAATTAGATTATGAATGTGAACCCGATCCCCAACTTTGCGAATCAGTTTCCATTTTCGAATCTATGTTGACTCCGGTATCCTTACCCAATTTGGACCAATTTTCTGAGCCAACATTTATTCCCATACCCATAGATCATGAAATTGAATCACCCATTTTTGATGATCATATTGAACTTGACCAATTGTGCAATTTTGAAAGTCCCATGGAAAAATTGGCAAGTTCCCATTTTTATGAGATTGAAACTAATGAGATATGTGACCTAGATTTCCAAATCTATGATCAAGTTCAAATTCTCGAATCATTATTGACTCCTGTTTTGTTACCCGACTTGGGTAATATTTTAGAGTCAGTTTTGATTCCCACACCTATCATTCCTGAACTTGAATCACCAACATTGAGTCACATTCCATTGTGGGAAAATGATTGTAGACTTGAGTTTCAATTTCTTGACTTGGACCCACTTCTTGATCCTAGCCCGACTCCTGAACCTTTACTTGATTTGAGTTTCTTTCCTGAGTCGGTATTAGATCCTGAACCTATCATTCTTGAGTCCAAGTCAACCATTTTACCAAGTCACATTCTTTTGTTGGACATAGGTATAGACCATGACTCTGTGATGATTTTCCAGGACTGGTCATGTAAAGGGAGTAAGTTTCATGAGAAGATCTTCCATGATCCTATTCATTCTGGGGACTGTAAATATGTAAAATAAAAAGGTCAATAAAGGTAGGTCCCGTGAACTACCACGTTATCTTGTTTGGGCCGCATTTCGTGGACCAATTAGACCACCTCCGGAACCACCACCCTAAGGTAACTTCCGCCTTCCCTTGTTCTGTTTCATGCATATATGCATTCATTCATACATTGAGGACAATGCATGAGATAAGTGTGGGGGTGGGCTTTACTAACATACTAACATAGGTAGAAACTAACAAAAAATTTGCTAAAAAAAAAAAAAATCTAAAAAAAAAAATTTAAAAAAAAATGTTATAAAAAGGAAGTATTTTGACTTATTTTTTGAAAGAAATCGAAGTTAGTTTTAAGGATTAGGAAAATCATGATTAGGATTTCTAAAAACTTGGTCAAAATAAATAAATTGTTTAAATTTTAGGTATAGGAGAGAAATTGAATAAATAATTAGTCTTGATTTTTATCTTAATGAAATGTGCATACCAAATGCATATCTAAGATTCTAAGACAAAGACCTTGTGCCTCATAGACCTTGTGCCTCATAAAAAAAAAAAGAAAGAAAAAAAATCACCAATTAAGCTGATACATGTGCCTCAAGAAGCATAAGTATTCACGCCTAAAGGTGAGTAAATAAATAAAGTCCTTAGTTTTGGGGCCTAGTTCACTCGAATTTGAGTCCGCGGGGTGTTTTCTCACCTGGTGCCCTAAAGCCAACCGGTTTGGGAGTCATCGACTTTAAGTTCGTTACATAGGTGGATTAGAAAGCCTAAGAAGACTAAGAAATATAATATATGTATTAACACATCTAATAATCAATTAGTTAGGTATGAGGGCCTCAAGAAGCCTTGATGCTTACACGAAAGAAAATTAGATGCGTTATACATATTAAAAAAAAAAAAGAAAAAAAAAAAATATATAAAGAGGCATGAGAGTCCAAGTTAAGGAATTCCTAGTAAAAACATAAGGATGCATATGATTTTTGGTAACGAAAAAGACTATATTAGAAATTTAATTTTAATTCTTACCTAAAATGGGAAACAATTAACTTTATTAAGACTAAGTTTAAAGAATGAATAAAAATGAGGATCCTAAAACTTATAGACTACTTAGTCTCTTCAATAATAATTCAAATATTTTCCTTTTTATGGATTTTGTGGGTGCAATCCGCTGAAAACCCTCACGAGACAACACTCGTCCTCTAGGGTAACCTAGAGGCTTAACGGCTTGTTGCACATGCTAAGTGCAACCGTGATTCCTACGAAAGTGAGTTAGGTTAGATTAATTTTTCTTTTCTTTTTTTTTTACTCGAGGACGAGCAAAAAGATAAGTGTGGGGGTGTGATTGGTAGTGAAAAATGCATTTTTATCATAACATTTACCATCACATTTTCATATTTATTCATTTAATTCTGCACATTTATTAATATTTTGTGATTTATTGTGTGCAGGCCTCGAGTTCTTATTTTTATAAGAAATAAAGCTTAATGAAGCCCAAAAGCCCATATCCAAGCCCAAGTCCAAGCCCAGGTGTAAAAGTGCAAATACCAAATGTCAAAAGTGCAAATACATAAGGGCCAAAGTTGCAAATACAAAGAAGAGGGAAGGATAGACTTCTATTCAACCTTAAATGCTTGCAGGAAAGAGTTTAAAGATAAATTCGGATTCAGACTGTACATGTTTAGTATTCAGATCATAACTTTTGTTACAGATATGCAAATCCGATGATTCAAAATGCTACAGAAAGAAGACTTGAAGCCCTACAACTCTTATGTTGATCAAACTTTCCAATTCAGTCCGTAGATAAGCCAATTTCAACGATCAACAGGATAATAAATTGCAGGACAGATTTGATTTGAACTTCTATGGATAAGTGCCACAAGTCTGGAGATAAGATTTTTTGGGAGAGTTGTACTAGGACTCTACATCTTCCAACTCTATAAATACCCCTGCAGATGCAACACAGAAAGCGTCCAGAGAAGAGCCAAGGGCCAAAGTTAGGGTTTTTAGGTTTTCTTTCCACCTTTGTATATTTTTTTTATTTTCTTTTTGTAAAAGCTGAGAGGAGATGATGTATTCATGGAGGAAGGGATCTGCTTGTACTGATGGTGACAGTCGGTGTAAGTGTTATTTTTCCACCATTGTTTAATAATCGAATCAAGGCTTGTTTATTTTATTCTTGTATTATTCTAGTTTCTTTTATTCTTATTTTAATCTTGTATCTACTTTCTTCTATTTGTTCTCTAATGTCTTGCCCACCATGAGATCCAACTGCTTCGAGAATACCTAGCCGAAGAAGGAACCTTGACGGCCCAATGGCGATGAACAGGTCTTCATAGCTTGTTATTCATTTCGTAGAGTAGATTAAGAAGGCGGACGATCCCATAAGCCGTGCTTGTACACCTTCCAAGAAAAGGGAAATCATCGCAACGGTTCAAACGGCAAGCAAACTAAAGAGATAAGTTTTCTTTCTTTTTCTTTTCTTTTCTTTTTTGTAGATTAAATCCACATCTTCCATAATTCTTTCCCACAACTCATTGTAAATACCACTTTTCATTGTAAATACCATCGTGACTAACAAAATAACTAAAAAAGATAAATTTTTAGAGAAACTTGCTTAACGCTTCCATCGCAGTCCCTCTTGAGGATCACGACCCGCATAGCCCTGCTACCGCGGATTAGAACTTAGAACCTCACACTATTATTTCCAAAATCTAAAATCCTTATTTTTGTGTGCAGGAAATCTCAGTCAACAATTATCACCTATTCACCCCCCTCTAGGTGATTTTCAGACCGTGGGCTGGTAACGGTCAAATATTTTTGAAAACCGGTCAACCGGCCGGTCGACCGAGAGCGATTTTCAGCCCAAATGGCTAGTTTTCAACACGTTTTAAAACGTGTTTTTATTCTTTAAACGAGGTTTATGGCTGGTTTTGGGTCTAATCTTTCCTGTTTAATCAAAATTATAGTTTACCTTTAAATCCCTACCTTTATCCTATAAATAGGGGATTAGGGTTGAGGTGAATAACAACATTTTTTGCAAAAAGCAATCAAAGCTTGAGTCTCTTTAAAAGAAGTCTTGCTCTCAGTTTTTGTGCTCAAAATTCTAATTTTCTCTGAAGTTTTTGATTCTAACTCTCTTCAACTTTGTTTTATTTTTCACTTACAAAACTTGAGCTTCAATCCTATACATTATTCTCTAGGGTTTTGTAAAGAAAAATTTTCAAAAGAGAGTTTGTGGTCTTTTGATCACCTAGTGATTATTGTATTTGTGGCTCCACTACCTCTGAACTAGAGGAGTGTGATTGAGGAGTTGGGTACTCCCTTATGGTTGTAATCCTTTGTGGAAGTTCTAGTGGATCGGAAATCCTTCTGGGTGAAGGCGGGGACGTAGAGCTGGGTGCTCGAACCTCAAAACAAATCTTTGTGTTTGCGATTAGTTTATTTGTGTTATTTACTTACTTACCATTCATTCTTATATTGTCGGTCAATACTCTCACAACAAAATTGCATTACGCACCTCAATTCTTATTTAGAGGAATCACGAGGAAGGAGTTCAGAGCCCTTCACGGGGTATTCGGCTTCTAATCTTTTTTCGAGTGATCGTTGCATCATATCATTTTAAATTTGTGCATTGATTAACATTATCGCCTATTCACCCCCCTCTAGGTGATTTCAATTGGTATCAAAGTTAGGACTCTAGTTTTGGCTTCACATCCTTAGAGAGATCTTATAAATTGCTAATCACTATTTTCATATCTTCATTCATTCACTAGTAAAGATGGCCGATAACATTAAAATCCCTCCCAAATTTGATGGACTTAACTTTCCCATATGAAAAGTTAGGATGAATATTTTTCTACAATCTCTAGGTAGTTTAGTTGCTAAGTTTTTGACCAAGTCTTTTAGTAAACCCGAAGGTGAGGAGGACACTTGGTCCGAACTTACCTCCAAGGAATTTGATGCTAATTCAAAGTCTCAGAATGCCCTATTTTTAGATTTGAATGAGGATGACTTAATCGGGTTATCCATTGCAAATTCGCCTATGAGATTTGGCAACACTTATTGGTCACTCACGAGGGAACATCACAAGTCAAGAGAGCCAAGATAGATCTCTTGCGTTCCCAATATGAAAGTTTTAAAATGCAAAAAAAATAAATCTATTAATGATATGGTTACTAAGTTTACTAAGATTACAAATGCTCTTTCTTCTCTAGGTGATGAAATAAGTAACGACCAAAAGGTGCGGAAGGTGATTCGTGCTCTCCCTTCATCATGGGAAATTAAAGCTACTACCTTGAAGGAATTGAATGACAAAGACGAGATGGAGCTCATAAGTCTTATTGAAAATCTAAAAACTCATGAGATGGAGAAAAAGGCTAGAGAAGAAGCGGTATCTCAAAAGAAAAAGTCTATAGCTTTCAAGTCTTCCTCCACCAACTACGATGATGAAGAAGATGAAGAAGATGATGAAGAGCTATCTCTTCTTGTGAGAAATGTAAAGAGAATGTACCGCAAGAATAAGCTCAACTATAGAAGGCGATGGGAAGGGAAGGAGGAGAAAAGGATCATATGCTACAACTGTCGGAAACTCGGACACATCATGACCGATTGTCCAGATTTCAAGAAAAAGATATCTTCCTCCTTGAAGCAAAAGAAGCTGGTTGAAAAGAAGGTGTACAAAGTCACTTGGGATTCGGAAAGTGAATCCGAAGATGAAGTCGACACGGCAAATGTGTGTTTCATGGCAAACACACCTAAGATAACAACCCAACCACTTGATGATGAATGTGAAATAAGTAAAGAATTGTTATTACAAGCTTTCATTGAACTTTCAGAAAGTTTTGATGATAAAAAGGAAGAGTGTTCAAAATTGAAAAAGGAAAATGAACTGCTTAAAAATCAAATTATCATTTCCTCAAAAGAAAAAGATGAATTATCTTCTATTCTTATTTCAACACAAAGAGATTTTGATGCCTATAAAGTTGCTTGTAAAGCTAAATATCCTAAAATCGATGAAAATGAGTTTTCCATGTTAAAAACTAGAATAAATGATTTAGGAAATGTTTTAAAAGAATGTGCTTTTAATAATACTAACTTAGAAGAAATGTTTTCAAAGAAGCATATGCATACTACTCATGCTAAACATGATAAAACATCTCATGCCAAAACTCCACATGTTCATCATGTCAATACATCACATGTCAATCATACTAAAACACCTCATGCTCACAAATCACTTGTTCATAAACCACACGCTTATTATGCTTTTAAATATGTAAGAATTTATAAATGTACTTATTCTGGCCGGAATAGTCATTTAGCTAAATTTTGTTATGATCATATAAATAGTACAAATAATCTTGTTTGGGTTCGAAACACTAACGCTTTAGGACCTAAGAAAATTTGGGTACCAAAATTAAGCCTTAAATTATTTGATATAGGTACACACCAAGACTCCAAGACGTAAGGAGCGGTGGTACCTTGATAGTGGTTGTTCAAGGCATATGACATGGGACATCAATAATTTTATAACCCTATCAAGGTACGTCGAAGGTGGCCCCGTCACTTCGGAGATGACTCCAAGGGCACCATCATCGGTATAGGTAACATTAAGATTGATGCATCTCCTTTAATTGAAAATATAGTTCTTATTGATGGGCTTAAACATAATTTGCTTAGTATTAGTCAACTATGTGATCGTGGTCTCAAAGTTATGTTTGATGAATCTTCTTGCAAAATTTTTGATCGTAAAACCAATGATTATATTCTCACTGGATTTCGTGAAAATAATGTCTATATTATTGATATGCTTAATTTGAATTGCTCTACTAAATGTTTAAATGCTTTTGATGAGATTTCATGGTTATGGCATAGAAGATTAGGCCATGTATCTTTTGATCACCTTACTAGAATTAATTCTAAGGAATTGGTGAAGCGTATTCCTTGTTTGAAGTTTGAAAAAGACCGCATTTGTGGTGCGTGCCAACTTAGGAAATAAATCAAGTCTTCTTTCAAACCAATCAAGGATATCATGACATCTAGGCCATTAGAATTGATTCACATGGATCTTTTTGGACCAACTAAAACTAAAAGTTTAAATGAAAATAGATATGTTTTTGTTTTAGTAGATGATTTCTCTCATTTCACTTGGGTTTTCTTTTTGGAGCATAAAAATCAAACTTTTTCGCATTTTAAGATTTTTTGAAAAAGGGTTGAAAAAGAAAAAGATTTTCGATTTTACAGATAAGAAGTGATAGAGGTGGTGAGTTTGTCAACCAACTCTTCATGACTTATTGTGATGAAAAGGGAATTAAGCATGAAATGTCATGTCCTAGAACTCCATAACAAAATAGAGTATTTGAGAGGAAGAATAAAACTCTTCAAGAAATAGTTAGGACTATGATAAGTGAATATGGGCTCCCTCAATACTTATGGACCGAGGCCGTAAACACCGCATTATATATCCAACCGTATTGTGTAAAAATACTTTCAAAATCTCTTTTGAAATTTATCATTTAAGAAAATCAAATGTTTCATACTTTAAAGTTTTGGATGCAAGTGTTTTGTTTTGAACACCAAAGATAATTTGGGTAAATTTGATGCTAAGGCTTATGAAGCAATCTTTATTAGCTATTCTAGTACTAGCAAAGCATATAAAGTATTCAATAAATCATCTCATACTATTGAAGAATCTATGCATGTTAAATTTGAAGACTCTAATTCTATTGTTGAGAATGTTGTAAAGATTGACTCATTAGGTGAGGACATGGAGAAAATATCCTTGAAGGACTCACCCATCCAAGAAGACAAGCAAGAACCTATAGGTGAAGTTCAAAAGGATGAAGTGGAACAATCACAACCACTTCCTAAAGATTGGAGATACGCCTCAAATCATCCCAAAGATCTCATCATAGGTGATGTACCAAAAGGGATAACCACTCGCTCCAAACTCCATGATTTGTGTGGGTCTTATGCATTCATATCTCATTTTGAACCCAAAAACATCCTCGAAGCTGAGGGTGACTCATATTGGTTGTTTGCTATGCAAGAAGAGCTCAATCAATTTGAGCGCAATCAAGTTTGGCATCTTATTCCTAGACCCCATGATAGACCAATAATTGATACTAAGTGAATTTTAGGAACAAGTTGGATGAGTTAGGAAATGTTATTAGGAATAAGGCTAGGTTAGTGGCCCAAGGTTACACTCAAGTTGAAGGAATCGACTTTGAGGAGACCTTTGCACCTGTAGCACGGTTAGAAGCCATACGGATCATACTAGCTTATGCATCTTATAAAAATTTTAAACTTTTTTAAATGGATGTAAAAAGTGCATTTTAAATGGTTTTATTGATGAAGAAGTTTATGTTGAACAACCTCCCGGTTTTGTGGATCATGAACATCCAAATTTTATTTTCAGACTAGATAAAGCATTGTATGGTTTAAAACAAGCTCCAAGAGCTTGGTATGAAAGGCTTTCTAGTTTTCTTCTTTCAAATGATTTTGTTAAAGACAAAGTAGGCACCACATTATTTACTAAACATGTTGGTAGCGATATTCTTATAGTTCAAATATATATTAATGATATAATCTTTGTATCTACTAATGAGTTACTTTGCAAGGAGTTTGAACAATGCATGCAACGTGAATTTGAGATGTCATTGATGGGTGAATTGAACTATTTTCTTGGACTCCAGATTAAGCAAATGCGTGATGGGATTTTCATATGTCAAGCCAAGTACTCCAAGAAATTCATCAAGAAATATGGGCTTGAAGATTCAAAAATTTGTAACACTCTCATGGCCACCACCACCAAGCTTGATAAGGATGACCAAAGGTAAGTGTGTTGATGTAAAATTATATAGAAGCATGATTGGTAGTTTGTTATATTTAACAGCTAGTAGGCCGGATATTATGTTTAGTGTGTGTCTTTGTGCTAGATTCCAATCTTGTCCCAAAGAATCTCATTTATTGCGGTAAAACGCATTATTCGTTATGTTAATGGCACTATTGGAATTGGTCTATGGTATCCGAGAACCAGAGAATTCTCAATGATGAGTTTTTCGGATGCCGACTATGCGGGTTGTAGAGTGGATAGGAAGAGTACTAGTGGAACATGTCAATTTCTTAGTAATTATCTTGTTTCATGGCCTTCCAAGAAACAAAATTCGGTAGCCTTCTCAACCGCCGAGGCGGAGTATGTTGCGGCGGAGGCTTGTTGTGCTCAAGTCCTTTGGATGAAACATACTCTCCTTGATTGTGATTTGCATTATGACCATATAAAAATATTTTGTGATAATACTAGTATTATTCATATGACTAAGAATGCAAATCAACATAGTAAGACTAAACACATTGAGATTCGATATCACTTCCTTAGAGATCATTTTGAGAAAGGTGATATTGATATTTATTATGTTTCTTCCAATTTTCAACTTGCCGATATTTTCACTAAACCACTTGACTATAATAGATTTTCTTTTATATGTGGTGAACTAAATATTTGTGTTGTTGAATAAGAAAGTTTTCTTGCTAACATATTCCTTTTTGATGTATAACAAAAAGGGGGAGAAAAATATGTTGTTTATGTTTTGTTTTAGTTTGGTGTTTTATGGTAAATTCTCTCAAATTAAAAAATTCTCTCATAATAAATTGTTTTATACTTGTTTAATATAGTATTATTTGAGGGGGAGCTTTTACCTCTCTTTTATATCTTATGTTATAGCCTATATGTTTTGTCATGATCAAAAATGGAGAGATTGTTGGCCCAATGGAGAGATTGTTGGCCCAAAAGGTTACACTCTCTATTTGTATAAGTTTTGATGATAACAAAACACATAGAAGCTATTTGGTACTAATAAGTTATTTTAGAATGAGTTTTAGGTTTGAACAAGTATTGATGACTTTAAGCATATTGCAAGGTTAATTGCGCTAAAAGCATGTTGATAGGTTGATGGTGCAAGAGAACTCTTTTATAGGAGAGGAGGCTCTAGCTCAGCAATGTAGTTCAGAGACTTCTTTATTTATAGTTTTTATATTTTAGTTTGTTAAAGGATAGTATATAGTGTTGAAGCTCATATTCCCCCCCCCCCCACACACATATTGCACATGATTTTCAAAAAGATTATTGTTTTTCTCTTGTATAAAATATTTTTATACGTCTATTTCAGTATTTGTAAACTCTATTTATGTAGTGTACTTAGTCTTGACAAAATAAATTTTTGAAAATTAATTTGTCTTCAAAAATATTTTTCAAAATAAACTGCTTTGACCTGTTGCGGTCGACCGGACGGTCGACCGGCTCTGTTTCAGGTCAGAACGATCGACCGAGCGGTCGACCGCAGTTCTGACCGTTGGGTGCGTGCATGTGTGCACGTTACCCGGTCGACCGGGCGGTCGATCGAGCTTCGGCCGACTGAAAGCACCCTAGTTTCTATTTGGGACGGTCGACCGTGGGCTGGCAACAGTCAAATATTTTGAAAACCGGTCGACCGACCGGTCGACTGAGAGCATTTTTTCAGCCCAAACGGCTAGTTTTTTAAACACGTTTTAAAACGTGTTTTTATTCTTCAAACGAGGTTTATGGCTAATTTTGCGTCTAATCTTTCCTGTTTGATCAAAATTATAGTTTACCTTTAAATCCCTGTCTTTATCCTATAAATAAGGGTGATTAGGGTTGAGGTGAATAACAACATTTTTTGCAAAAAGCAATCAAAGCTTGAGTCTCTTTAAAAGAAGTTTTGCTCTCAGTTTTTATGCTCAAAATTCTGATTTTTCTCTGAAGTTTTTGATTCTAAACTCTCTTCAACTTTGTTTTATTTTTCACTTACAAAACTTGAGCTTCAATCCTATACATTATTCTCTAGGGTTTTGTAAAGAAAAATTTTTCAAAAGAGAGTTTGTGGTCTTTTGATCATCAAGTGATTATTGTATTTGTGATTCCACTACCTCTGAACTTGAGGAGTGTGATTGAGGAGTTGGGTACTCCCTTATGATTGTAATCCTTTGTGGAAGTTCTAGTGGATCAGAAATTCTTCTGGGTGAAGACGGGGACGTAGAGCTGGATTCTCGAACCTCGAAACAAATCTCTGTGTTTGTGATTGATTTATTTGTGTTATTTACTTGCTTACCATTCATTCTTATATTGTTGATCAATACTCTCACAATAAGATTGCATTGCGCACCTCAAACTCTTATTTAGAGGAATCACGAGGAAGGAGTTCAGAGCCCTTTACGGGGTATTCAGCTTCTAATCTTGTTTCAAGTGATCGTTGCATCATATCATTTTAAATTTGTGCATTGATTAGCATTATTACCTATTCACCTCCCTCTAGGTGATTTCAAATATCATATTCATACTTATAATAATTTGCACAGAGTATCCTTGCAGCTCGTACATGGTGTGCCTGATGATGTCCATTGACTCAATCAGGAATTGCCAAATAGCTTTAGCCCAGCATATTGTCCTCATCAGCTGCATATTAGCAATCTGTTCCACAATATACCGTGGCACCGTGCATTTACTGTCAGAAAAGAATAGAGTGGCCGACATATATAGGATGATTATTGTCGTAAAGTCTTGAGCTGCAAGTCTTTATCTGTCTCTTATAATTTCATTTAAAGTCACTTGCTGCTCAAGCTGTTCATCCTTGGTCACATCTAATTCACTCCTCCTTCTTTTCTTGACCAGAAGATCATCCAAAGTTTCTTCAATAGATACTTTCGTGATCTTCTTTATATTAGGGAAATAATATTTTATAACTTCATTGTACATGTCTTATTCATAATAAAATCTGCCCTAATGATAGGTAGACCAAAAGTTAGGGCAACATCCTCCATTGTGAACTCAATTTGTTTGCCCCTAATTCTAAAGTTCCTTGTATCCCTATCATACTAGTCTAAAATTCTCAGTACACTTATGTTTGATTTTAGACCTTTTTCACCTTCAAATTCCTCATTGTAGAAGGCCATGAAGATTGGGCTAAATGGGGCCTTCTTGATCGCATCTATGAAATCGCCCTGAGTGTGCTTTTTGAATGTCCTAATGAATTCGCACATAGGCTTTAGGCGATCTCAGAGGACGAACCTTCACTTGTTGTTTACCTATAGATGAAGAAATATTAAAAACATTAGTTTAATGTTTATTTAAAAAATTAAAAGAAAATAAGACCGCGACCTTGGTCGCAATAGAATTTAATAAATTATAATTCACTACAATCTACGTTGATTGATATTTTACACTGTGGCTTCGGTCGCAATTTTTTAATTAAACAAAATAATTCACCAATTATGTCGTACATCGACCAAGGTCGCAGTGTAATATTTTAGTGTCCAGTTAATCCAATCTAGTAGAATATAATACATCGCGACCAAAGTTGCATTGCAATTTTGTAATAAACCTAAAAATTTACCATGAGGAGACCTTTGCATCATCATACAGCGACCAAGGTCGCAATATTCAATCACGGTAACCTAGGTTACAGATTGCGGCCATACCCCCAACAAGGAGAGATTGAACATCAATATTGTGACATCTAAAATGATTTTTAAAACATAGCGACCAAGGTCACATACATCTACAACGCAAATTGAAACAACTGCGACCCGGGCCGACAGAAAAGGGAATGAAAAACAAATGATTTTTAAAACACTGCGACCAATGTCGCATACATCTACAACGCAAATTGAAACAACTGCGACCCGGGTCAACAGAAAAGGAAATGAAAAATAAATGATTTAAAACACTGCGACCAAGGTCGCATACATCTACAACGCAAATTGAAACAACTGCGGCCTGGGTCGTCAGAAAAGCCAATGAAAAACAAATGATTTTTAAAACACTGCGACCAAGGTCGCATACATCTACAACGCAAATTGAAACAACTGCGACCCGGGTCGTCAGAAAAGCGAATGAAAAATATATGATTTTTAAAACACTGCGACCAAGGTCGCAGTCCACAACGCAAATTGAAACAACTGCGACCCGGGTCATCAGAAAATGAAATGAAAAATTATTTATATTTGGTAAAACGGTACAACCAAGGTCGCATACATCTAAAACGCTAACTTAAACATCTGCGACCCAGGTCGACTGAAAGGGAATAAAAAAATAAATAATTTTTAAAACGCTACAACCAAGGTCGCATACATCTACAACGCTAATTCAAACAGCTGCGACCTAAGTAGACAGAGAAGGGAATGAAAAAACTAGATAAAAATTGGACTTTTGTCGTTGTGTTACAAAATTTATAAATTTAAAAAGCTATTCATGATCTCAAGTTTGCGAATCTTTCTCTTATTTGCGACCATGGTCGCAAGTTTTTTCAAAAAAAGTGAAAGAAACAGAATCAAATCTGGAAAAAAAATATAACCATTAAAATCCATAAACCCTAAAAAAAATTGCTTTTGTTTCCCCATTACCTTTTTCCGCGGATGATTTCTTTGGCGCATATGTAGCAAATATATTTTTAAAAAACTAAGAAATTTTGTGCAATAATAGAACTAATCTCTTCAGAATGATCAACTAAAATTTTAGATCTGTAAATTTTTGTGAAAGGAAATGTTTTACATACGGTAAAAAGTTGTGAAGGAGGGTATTTTCGTTAAATACACTGTTGAGGTGACTGATAGTAATTTAGGCGGGATTTCTCTGGTTTTTGTCCGCCAAAATTAATGTCAATTTCGTGGCTATTATGTTGCCACATCCCGCCGGCTGAGAAACTCTCTCAGCCATCAGTTGAGGTACAGTAACCCCTATATATATATATATATATATATATATATATATATATATATATATATATATATATATATATATATATATATATATATATATAATATATATATATATATATATATATAGGGGTTACTGTACCTCAACTGATGGCTGAGAAAGTTTCTCAGCCGGCGGGACGTGGCTGAATATATGCCACACATCGGCCGCAGAGTGTGGGCGCCAAAAAAATCTAAAAATCCCGCCTAAACAATCGTGAAACAAATTGACAAAAATACCCCTTTTATATGACGACTGCGACTTCTAGCATTGAAAAGTAAAAAAAAACATTCCATGGTCGCAGACTTAATACAGAATAAAGAATACCAGAGGAAACATGCTATCGTATAGCAATGCGACCTCCTTCAGTACTCCGACCAAAGTCGCAATCTTCTTTCTCATGCCTTATGTAAAAAGATTTTTTATAATTTTACAAGGTAGTTCAGCCATGCGACCCTGAGATCAATTCGCGTATATCAAATCTTAAAAAAATTACTATATTAATTAAACTGAATTAAATGGGTTAGTGAGGAAGACATTATTCCTCTGCCACTTGACGGAGACATGCTTGATGAAAGCATATCTTCTGATGCTGTAGGCTCGCTTCCTCACAACAGGTCGGACGAAGAGCTTGATATAGACGATCCATTCTGGGAGTTTATCGGTGAAAAAAAAATCAGAAACAGGAAGATGATGAGGAAATAAGTGATGAACAGGAAGACCAGGAGAATGAAGACGACGAATCTGCTTATGATGGTGATAATGACGAGGATTAGGATTTCCTGATCTTCTGATCTTCTGATAAAGACGACGAAATATTTGTCTTCTTTTAAAAAGCTTTTAATTCTCTTTTTTTTGTAAAGACGATGAAATATTTGTCCTTTTAAAAAGCTTTTAATTCTCTTTTTTGTAAGGTCTCTTTCTCACTGTATTAACTTATAAACTCTTTTAATTACATATGAAACTGCGACCGCTGTTCTTAAACACTGCGACTATAGTCGTAGTCCTACTACGCATGCAATAAGTAAAAATAATTCATAGTTTATAGGCTGCTGAGATAAAAAGATACATTGAACTGCGACTGTAGAATCGGTTCTTATTCAGAAACAGTCACAAATAAAGAACAAAAAGATTATAAAATAATACGTAACTGTGATTATACTATCGCTCTCGTTAAGTATTGCGACCATAGTCGCGGTACTGCGATCATAGTCGCAGTACATGGTCGCATAATATATGTAAAAAAACCAATTTAATTGTTCATAGGAGTATCAGACAACATTCAGAAATTATACGAAGGACAGTATTTGATGACTAACAGTTGACAATTTATGATCGCAGTTACTTAATCATTTATCAGTTCCCAATGCGACTATGGTCGCAATAATGAACTGTTTTGGAGTTCAAAGTAATTTAAAATTATAGTGTATTAACTTTTAATCTGTTTTGGATAACTGAACAATCACCTAGGAAGTATAAAATTTTTGAGAAAAGGTAGAAAATATATTTGACAGATATTCACGTGGTCCGAGAGCTTAAACCTTTTGGAATTACGGGATTAAAAATATATAAAGGGTCATCAGCAAAGGATTAAAAACATACTAAGTTATTTTTGCTCAAACTCGTTACTCTCACTGTTCGGAAAATAGATTCAAAAAATGTCTTCACCACCGTCTTCACCGGAAAGAAGCCAATCATCTAATGATGATTGGATGTATAGTTCTGAACCGATGCCTCGCTACGGGTCAGAATCTGAGCTTGATACAGACGACCCGTTCTGGGACTTCATTGGTGAACCAAAACACAAACATGAAGAGGAAGAAAGCGAAGAGGAGACTGTCGCTGAAGAGGAGGAAGAGACGGAAAGTGATACAGAAGACGAAAGCATGACTCTTGACGACGAATCTGATTACGATGGTGATGAAAAGGATTAGAAGTTTAAAAAATTGTATTTTGTTTTTTTTAAATATATATAAATCTGTTTTCTAAGGTTAATTGTGTGAGTTACATTTTTTACTACTATGTCTTGGTTGAAATGCTGTACAATTATTACAAACCTTCATTTTAAATATTTTATGCTAAACGAATATACTGTGACCATGGACACAATTAATAATTATATTACTTCACCCGTATAAATTTTTAAAATGAAAGGTTGTGACCTTGGTCGCAGTTGCTGGACGCAGACTTAATAAATACATTGCGACCTTGGTCGCAGTTGCTGTTCTACAGTCTTAATCAACAACAACACTGCTACCTTGGTCGCAGTTGCTGGACGTATACTTAATAAATACACTGCGACCTTGATCCCAGTTTCTGGTCTATGGTCTTAATCAACAACAACACTTCTACCTTGGTCGCCGTTGCTGGACGCAGACTTAATAAATACACTGCGACCTTGGTCGCAGTTGCTGGTCTATAGTCTTAATCAACAACAACACTGCTACTTTGGTCGCAGTTGCTGGACGCATACTTAATAAATACACTGCGACCTTGATCCCAGTTTCTGGTCTATGGTCTTAATCAACAACAACACTTCTACCTTGGTCGCCGTTGCTGGACGCAGACTTAATAAATACACTGCGACCTTGGTCGCAGTTGCTGGTCTATAGTCTTAATCAACAATAACACTGCGACGAGGTGACACGTCACCGCAGCAGTTGCTTAGTCGCAGTCTTTGGTCGCAATGTCGACCTTGGTCGTAGTTGTTTGTGTTTGCACTGTAGTCTTATGCGACCTTGGTCGCAGTGTCGTCTCTGGTCCAAGTTATTTTGTTTGCAATGCTTGACTGCGACCAAGGTCGTAGTTTATTAAAAAACAAATATGCTTTTTATTTATGTCCAGACATTTATGTTCAGGCATGTGAAAATGATACAAAAAACGCTCTCTTATTCAATAAGATTGAGTGTTACAATATAGCAGTACAAAGAAGTCCCTCTCTCTCTCAGAGGCTGCACTCACTCTTTAAAGCTGCATATGATTCCAAGTACAGGATGTTTGGAAGGGCGCCAAACGAGGATTGGACACTGTGGCGACGATCGAAGCCGATTGCACTGTGATGCACGACTAAACATCAAAAGAGCCCTTGTTGACTAAGAGCAATGGTGTTATTGAGGTCTGGTGGCAGCAGAATCCTCCGATTCCACCTGACCCTCCAAAGTGGCGGGATACGATCCTTCGTTGATGAACATCTCTTCCACCAGAAGGTTATCCAGTGAGCATGGAATTTCCTCGATGTCACTTCTGGGGTAAGAGAGGAGGTTTTGAGACCTCACAAAGTATGCTACCCACCACTATATCCACCACATCCCCGCCGCCATACCCACTCTGACCATGCCATGCCAGCAAGCTTGACTGGTGCATCAAGTCCGAGGAGATCTTGGTGAGGGTTAAGTCCTCGTCAGGGATCATGACTTCTTCCCTTGTAAACGACGAGGACCATGACTTCTTCCCTTGTGGACGATGAGGTCTATGACTTCTTCCCTTGTGGACGAACATCGATCAAGTTCGTCCATAGGGTCATCTTCATCCATGGAGGCAGGCCCTTGTTAGAGACTCTGAAGAAGGCGGAAATTCTCAGAGCAATTGCTCTCGAAAGAAAACAGTCTAATTATGAGCTGTTAAAGGGAGACTGAGACCTCACAAGGTATGCTACTCACCACTATATCCACCACAACCTCGCCGCCATACCCACTCTGAACATGCCATGCCAGCAAGCTTGACTGGTGCATCAAGTCGAGGAGATCTTGGTGAGGGTTAAGTCCTCGTCAGGGATCATGACTTCTTCCCTTGTAAACGACGAGGACCATGACTTCTTCCCTTGTGGACGATGAGGTCTATGACTTCTTCCCTTGTGGACGAACATCGATCAAGTTCGTCCATAGGGTCATCTTCATCCATGGAGGCAGGCCCCTGTTAGAGACTCTGAAGAAGGCGGAAATTCTCAGAGCAATTGCTCTCGAAAGAAAACAGTCTAATTATGGGCTGTTAAAGGGAGAGGGTGAGCCCTATTTATAGGCAGCCCATAATAACCATAATTAATGGTTCATTAATCAGAACTGTCGGCTTTAATGGTCTCCAACCGCCAGCGCCGGTTTGGCATTAAAAGACATTAACGCCTAAACCCAATGAAGAGCCGACGCGTAGACAACGTAGACTTGACGTTTAAAGATCTCATAAAATCTTTATGACAGGCCGCGTCTCTCGGAGTGACTCCAAATCGCGTCCCCTCAGCAAACTTTTCATTTTTCATTTAGATTCAAAAAATGACTTAATCCAAAACAACACTTAATAAAACAACACTGTGACCTTGGTCGCTATGCATGTTAATATAAAGGAAACACTTACTTAACGTACTGCGACCTAAGTCGCAGTCCATGTAATGCAATCCTAGATTGCAGTTGCTGGCCATCTTTATCAATAACAACACTGCGACCTTGGTCGCAATTACCATATACACTGCGACCAAAGTCTTTGACTAAGGTCGCAGTTTAAATGTACACAGCGACCAAAGTCTCTGACTAAGGTCGCAGTTTAAATTAAAGTATAAAGTAGAATTTTATCGTAGGCTGAAAAATTGATCTGAAAAGATTTTATATTTTCAGAAAAAATTTTATCGCAGGCTGAAAAGTAGAAACTAGATCTTTCAAAAAAGAGGTAAGTAAATAGGGCGAAAAGTAATTTATATACAATAACCTAAATCCTATAAAGAGCGGCAAAAAAGGGGAAAAAATAATAATAAACAATAAGGAAAGTTATCGAAAAGGGGGTATTTGGTAATTTAACTTCTTCCTAAAAGCGGGCCGCAAGTCAGTGAGGTAACAAATTGAGCCACGTCACCGCAGGCTGACAAAGTACTCTCAGCCCGCAGGCTGATATACATTTCTCTCTCTCTCTCTATATATATATATATATATATATATATATATATATATTCTCTCTCTCTCTCTCTATATATATATATATATATATATATATATATATATATATATATATATATATATATATATATATATAGGGGGTTCGGAAAAATTTTCCCCTACCTGATTCGCCTTGTGATTCGTGATCGTTTAAACGAAATGGATAGATTCGTTTGACCTGCCCTAAAACAGAGTCGCACAAGGCGAAGCGGGGCGGGTTTAAGCTGGTCGACCCGCCCTGATAGCCATCCCTAGACCCGGCGGGTCAAGGATCGGGCCAAGCCTGGGCTCGCCTGCAATTCTGGGTGGCCCGGGCCGCCCTGGGGGACTCGGGCATGACTTAGAGACCCGCCCAGGCTGGGCCGACCATATCCAAGCCGGGCCGGGTTTTTTACTAATAAAAAAATAAAAATTGATTTTTAAGTTCTAAAAAGTTCCTAAAAATTCACAATTTTGGACAAAATTGATACAAGTTGTAAAACGCAAATGTAAATTTTTTATTAATAATCCATTAGATTGGATAAACTGATAAAAATATAAATGAATTATATAAATTAAAAATGAAGTATAAATTAATAAAAATATAAATGTAGTGTATAGATTGAAATTGAAGTATAAATTGATACAAATACTAATACAAAAGATCTTTATTTTTCAATCTTCTTCTGGAGAGTCTTCAATAATTTTATTTACTAATTTATTTTGGCTTATCGTCTCCGCATTCAGTCAATCCTTCCTACAGATACTCATCTCGATGGCTTCTAACGTCAGACGGTTCCTTTTATTAGAGAATACTCGTCCAGTTGTACTACAAACAGGCAAGAGGGGTTAGTAAATCACGCGCCCTAATGAAAAGCACGTGATATGTTGATTCATGTGATTTTCACAGGTCAAAACATCAAAATTTTTAAATTCTGAGTCTGCATCAATCTCAGAGCCATAACACGAGTCGAATAATAATGAAGTTCATTCAATGAGTCTGAGCTTCTTAATCTTTTCGATGTAGATAATAAACCATATAATAAAGAATTTTTAGGTCTAGATGAAGATGCAGGTTGAAATGATTATTTATTTTCAAATTTAGAATCATAAAAGTTATACATATTATTTATAAAATTCTCAATATCTTTTCATATTAAGGTACAATCAGGATAATCCATTTTTTCATAAAAAATTTCAAGTAAATATTTACATCCTTCAAATTTAATTTGAGGATCCACAATAGTAGCAAATAAAATATAGTAAGAAAATATTTAAAATACTTATTGAATTTTTTCCATAATAGTAATAATATCTTGAAGCAAATAATCATTTTGATATGTATAAAATAGTTCAGTAATTTCAGTTTACTCCTAAAAAACTAAATTAGTTGTGGGATAATAAACCCTAAAAAATTATCTTTTTACACTTTCAAATTTTTCAGAAATTCATAATACTTCAATGATTTTTCATTCTTCATCGGAAATAAATATATCTGATAATTTCATGAAAATAAACATATCTATTGCAGTCCGATAAGGAATATATTTCCTCAACATATTATTTATTGAGTTCTAACGAGTTCTTATGTCCTAAGATAAACTTTTAATTTGTAGACCTATGATGGAACAATTTTATTTGTAGTTTTACCTCCTTGGACCACTACTTTTGATAAATAAAATAGTAATTCTTAAATTGTGAATATAAGTATCTATACATTTTAAACTATCATGTACACGCAAATTAATAAAGTGACATACACAATGAATATAAAAAAGTTTTTCATTCAAAATCGGTCTAAAATGATTTTTTAAAGTTCAATTGCAACAATATTATTGCTAATATTATCAACTGAAATAGAAAAAATTAGATTCAAGTCTAAATTTTCTAACAACTTTCATAATATTATAACTAAGATTTGAACCATTATGAGGAAAAGAATTTTTTTAAAATCAATAATTCTTTTGTTTAAAAGCCAATCATAATCAATAAAATGTGCAGTAACAACTATGTCATGAAAGCCATTAAGCGCTTTCCAACAATCAGAAGTAAAAGCAGCTCTTTATGGCATAGAAGAAAACTTGCAATTAAAATTTACTTTCTTTCTTCAACAACCTTGAATATTTTCACTCTAATAGTATCTTTACAGAACAGATTATATTAAAGAGGATGAATAGTTCTACTAAAATTTATGAATGCTTCATTTTCAGCAAAACTAAAAGGTTGTTCAACCTGGATTAAATATTTAGCTAGGTTAGTTTTACTTCTTTGATAATTATAACTAAAAGTGCTTAATGTGCCACCAAAAGTAGAAATTTGTGTTTGTCGTGGTTGATTCTAGGGTGTTTTGCCCTAATGTGCCTAGTTAGTGTGACAGTTCAACTATTTTTTAGAAAAATATAAGAAACATCGGGCTTACAGACCTCCTAAGTCTATTAGCAGTTTCTTTTTTTTCTTTAATTTTCAAACCTCATATTTTTCTTCTACCATGGAAGTTGCTACTTCGACAGTGGAGGTAGAAGGTAGATCAGAAGAAGTAATAAAATTTGTGGATGGTGTTTCTGATTTGTGTGAATGGAAGTATTAGAGTGAAGGGTAAAGGCAATATAAATCATGCCATTCTTGACTAGTCAAATCTAAATTACGATTAAACCTAGAACAAGAAGGATTACTACAGCTTGTTGATGAAGAGTGCGCATCCATATTTAAGCTAAAATTGACAATAATATAAATACCAAAAATTTAATAGAACTTGAGAGAGTTTAGGAGAGCTTGAGCACTTGAGAACCTGAGAGAGCTTGAGCACTTGAGAGCTTGAGCAGTTGAAAATTTAAGAGATTTTTAAAAAAAATTTAGAGATCTTTTTGTGATAAAATGAAGTGGGGAAAAGTGAGTATGTATAGAGGGGAAGAGGGTGTAAAAACATAATATTTTTTGCAAAAAAATAATTGGACTCAATGAAGCAATTGAAGGGTATTTGTAAAAAAAAAAAATTACAAATACTCCTAACGTCTATGATCTAGGCCAATTACTGCTGTCGGGGGGTATTTGTAAAAAAAATTACAAATCTACCTAACTCAGCCAACAACTTTAAAAGGAGTCGTTGGTCAACCCAGACCGGGACGGCCCGGTCCTGGCCTGGTGTGATCGGGCGTGGGCCACTATTCTCAAACCCAGGTACGCCTCGGATTTAGGGACGGCCCGGGCCGAGACTAGACTCGGTCGGGGCCGGAAGGTAGGCTAGCTGACCCAGCCCGTAGGCACCCCTAATGGCACCTAACAAAAGATCGGTGACACTTGCGTATTTTTTCTGATCACCATCGTTCTTTATTTCATATAGTTGATTGTGATTTGTTTGAAGAGTAAAATATGGCTAAGTGCATGGTGACAAAATCAGGAGGAATGACTCTCCTTTCAATTCTAACAGGATTATCTTACTTGGAAGAACAGATATAAAGAGTTAAAAATAAATATATTGGGGATCACTAATGAGTTATCTTTAGCGCTACAGAGAAAAGATCAAGATATTGTGAATGCCATACCTTTTGAAAATATCCAACAAGCGATTTCAAGAAATAAGATGTGATGAATGGGAGTCTTTCCTTTTTAGTGCCCAACATGATATCGAGGTTCCTAACATGAATGCTATATTTATACCCACGGGGAGATCACGCCGCAATACTTAGAGCTTTTCCAACTTGCATCATCATAAATGTGACTTGTTTATTACTGTATTGATTTGCAAGTTCAGGAGCTAAATAATCACTTTACTGAAGTGAACACAGAGTTACTTTTTTGTATAGTATGCTTAAATTCTAGCGATTTTTTGTTGCATTTAATAAAGAGAAGTTACTTCGTCTTCCTAAGTTTTATCCTAATAATTTCTCATCCTCCGATCTTGTGATTCTTGGTAATCAACTGGAGACATTCATCTATGACGTGCGATCCAAATATGTGTTTCTTCAATTAAAAGGGATTTCTTGTCTTGCAGAAAAGATGGTGAAGATGAAAAAAAATGTGGTTACTCTTTTCTTTATAAACTTCTGAAGTTTGTATTGATTTTACCTGTGGCAACTGCAAGTATTGAGAGAGTATTTTCTGGTATGAATATCGTGAAAACTTAGCAACGCAACCGCATGTAAGATCAATGGATAAATGATTGTTTGGTAACATATATCGAGTCTGGCATATTTGATACTATTAGCAATGATGTAATCATGGAACGATTTCAATATTTGTCAAAGAGTTGAGGTTGTTTGCAACTGCTATTGATCTTGTTATCTTTTTCGACTTTGTCTTTTGGGGATTTGGCTTGCAAGTTATATCTTTGAAGTTGGACGTGTAATTTCATTTTGTAATAACTGCTTTTATGCAATAGAATATCAATTGAGAGTTTTTAAGTTTTAGACCCCTTCTTTCTCTTAATCTATTAGAATGAAAATTATTATTGTTTTTTATCATTTATATTTTGATATTATTGAATATTATTTGTGCCCCCCACTTTGAAATCCTGGCTCCGCCACTGCTTCCAACACGAGGTAAAGAATTACAATGTCAATGCTCTAACCCACCCAAGAGTTTACACTTTTACTCTTCTCCCCGAAGAGGAATCAACCGCCAACTTCCTTCCTTAGGAGTTGGACTTTTTTCTTCTACACCAAAAGGGTACACAAGATCATAATAGTAATTTTTGTTTTCTACACAACAAGCGAGAACTCAATCAAGCACATAACTTCTCAAAATAGAAAGCACATAAAAGGCTCTAATTGAAATTGAAAAGCAGTAATAAATCTTAATAATTAGAACTTGAATGAGAATTTAAGAAAGAGAATCTAGAAAAAAAATTTCAAGAGGGAAGTTTGAGATTCTTTAAGTAATACACTCTTTAAATGAGAAGTGAGTAAAAAGAATAAATGAACATGAAGGCTCAACAACTTCTCAGCTTTTTCTCTCAATAATTTTCTTTAATTTTCCTTTGGAGTATGAAATTTTAGCTTGGTTAAGTGTTCTACATTTTTCATTCAATGCAAAGAGGTATGTATATCCTCTCCTCAAGAGAGATCAAGATCTAACCATTAATATCTGCTGTCTCTCAAAGCAATTCTCTCGTTAATGTTGGCTGCTCTTTTGCAGAGAAAAGAGAAGACAAAACTGCTGCAATTAATGTGAGGGGATGGCAGAGAGTGAGTGAGAGCACAAGTGCAGGAGAATTGAGCTTGTAGCGGCCACAAAGGAGCTGGCAATTGCTAGAAAAGGCAAGGCATTTTCTTTCACCAAAAAACTATTGTACTTGAGCTCTCTTTTGTTGTCAAAAAGTAAGAAAATAACAGCTAGCGCATAGACTATCTAAAAATCACTGAAGACAAGTCATCAAAAAAGCAGAGTCCAAACTCCAGTCGCAAGGCTAATCATCGCTACTAGCGTAGCACCAAGACGTGAGGATTGAAACTCGCATCTCAACATCACTGCAATGACCAAGACACGGATCATGAAAGCCGCATCTCAGCATCACTGCAGTACCAAGACGCAGAGCCCAAAGCCTACGTCTCACGTGAAGCTTGATGCTGAATTTGAAGCTCGCGTTTCTCAAGCATCACCTCAATGATAAAAGCGAGGCCCAAAGCTCGTATCTCGATAATAAATTCCCTCATTACTGAGTCAATTACTGCCCACGTATTGAGGGAGTTAACCCCCATTCTAGAGTATTTTTAGGGGACACTTTACCCCCTAAAGCCTCTATAAATAGCCCATTTTGCTATGGTCGAGAAAAAAGGGGCTAGTCAGAAGAACTTCGGTTGCAAATTCCGGAGAAATCAGAATCTCTAGCTGAGGAATACAAAGGAGAAGAACTCTTCTAACAACTTGCTGAGTTTAAGTTAGTTCTTGTCTTAAGTCTTTTTGAGATTTTATTGGACAGGAGCTGTGCAACTCTATCAGAGAAGATTTCCCTAAAGATAGTGATGTTCACCTGGTCAATGGAAAACAAGATTCACTTTTCATCACTACATCAAGAACCCGGCATTAAACAAAGGGGAGATCTGAACTTGAATATCTCCCCCCTCTTGTAATCGGATTATTGATCCACTGTAATTTTCTTTACAATCAAATAAAGAATTTTACGTGCCTTCAAATTTTTCACCAAACAAGAGATGACGACTCTGCTGGGGATTACTTTCTCTACCGATGAGTAAGTCATGGCGCAAGGAGATGTCACCTACATGGGAAAAATTGTCGAATCACTTATTGTGGAGTTCGACCAGGTAAAGTATGAAGAGTTTCTCTCTTCTGGCTCCAAAAGCCCTAGGGCGCGACAGTACCGCAAGGTCTCCTCGGGGACCCGCTCTCAAGTCCGCTCTGAGATCCCTTCAGATGTGATTGACAAGAAGAGTGCCATGGCTAACCACATCATACGTAACACCCGCGTCAACGTCTCCCATGAGACCCGCGAGGTTAGTGTTGCTGATATTCAGCCCATTCATACCCGTCCTCTTCCTCAGTTCCAGGTTACTGGGGGTTCCCAGCAACCTGTACAGCGTAACTGAAATGCCGAACACTGACAGAGACGATACGCGCGTCAACTACAGGCACAAGAAGGTAGAACAACTAGCCGTCCAGCAAATACAGAACGTGAGGCTCAAGCCCGCATCTCTTCTGGGTTGCGTCAAATGCACGAAGTCTGCGTAGGAAGACCAAAACGCGAAGCCTAATAGGCTTGCGTTTCTGAGACTTCACTTCCCAAACGCGACGTTCAGCAGCGCGAGGGCTATGCTTCTTCTCAGAGGCACAAGACCTGTGTCTCTACAACCAGATGCAGCATTGAGAAAGCCCGCATGTCTCAACTGTAGCTAATCAAATGCGACAATCAGTAACGTGAGGTCCGCGTCTCTGCTCATCAGAGGCACGAGACCCACATTTCAAAGTCTAAACACTATTTTTCATTGATTTTGCAAAGGGAAAAACTTATAAAAAGTGTCGAGAAGCTAAATTACAAGTAATTCTTTGTAGTAAGAAAATTACAGGTAGATCTCCTCTGAGATTTCTGGGGAAGTGTGCCAGTAGGAATATGATTAGCGCGCGATCACTTTATCCCTTTGATGATGCGATCGATCAGACAATCGGACTACCGCCTGATGGGATTCCCTTCTCGCCTGGTTCGGGAATCGGAGAATAGAAGGTCGGTAGAGGCTTCTTGTTACTTCTCGTGCTGCCTTTGCTTGGGAATTCCTTCTTGCCTGGTTCTGAAGATTCCTTGAGAGGGAGGAAGATCTTAGGGTATTAGCACCCTATTTAGAGAAGTAATTCTCTGTATTCTTGGAAGCGAAGAGTAGATTTTCGATCTCCTCTCTATCCTTAGCCGTTTCTCCTCCCTTTTTTTGCCTCTTCTCTGCATGCCTCTGGTAGGCTATTTATAAGGAGGAATAGGGGTATAATTGCCCTGAAAATCTGAGAGATAGTTTTCGCGAAGTTAGGAATAGCAAGTAGCACTGATCTTTTGATCCGCTCTGCTAAATGAGGGATGCTCCCTTAATTCTTTCTAAATAACTGAAAGATCTCGCCTGATCTTCTCACCTGATTGGGAGAGTCAAAAGATTATGACAAGCAACTGTCAAACTTGATCTCAATTAGATTTGATCTCAATTAGATTTGATCTCATCTGGGAATTTGATTGGTCAAAGCTGACCATAAAAGACCCACAGCGGAGTCGTGGCGTTGAGCTCATGGCGGAGCTGGGAGAAGCGTTTGGCGAAGTTAAAAGAAAGCTCTTTAGCCGAGCTGGGTAAGACTTATGGTGAAGCTACTAGTCAGCTTTTCGTGCAACTGCGTGGGGTTTTTGTGAAGTTAACTTTCTATAGAGTTAACTGAGCATCTCCGGGCGAAGCTGTAAGTTAGATCGCAGCGAGACAGTGAAGGAGCTTCCTGCAATGCTAAGCAACTTTGGTTTCTTACGCGAGACTTGTCTCATGGGCTCGTGCGAAACTAAGTATTGAGCTAACTTAGTATCTTTGGACCTATTTGGCCTTCTCACAGGCTTTTAAGGATGACCCCGGCTTACTGTCTGCTTCACTGGATGAGTAGAATTCAAGTTACTGATTCGTCCCTTTTGAGATGGGTGAAGAACTGGCCGTCGGCTAGTCTGCGACTTGTCTTTTGTAGATGTCAACAAGTTAGACATTATTCAGGCCAGCTAGGAATCCTGTCTTTTTTAGAGTGTCAACAAGACCCCCTTCAAAGTTTTTATAAGTCTGCAATGGGATGGTTCAGACTCTAAAATACTTTGAACTGCTTCGATTGATGGCATGTGAAATGCGAACATCGCCATAGTGGTAGAGTTTAGCTTCGCTTTCAACCCTGCTTTCGGATTGGAATAAGTTCGCCGAGGAATCGTGTAGAATCGCTATTCTAGGTAGCTTCACATTTGGATAGCTTCGCATCTGGATAGCTTCGCGTTCGAGCCTCCCGGAGCGGCTTCATTTTAAATCGGGATTGGAACAACATTCCTTTCCCAAGGCTAATCGCCTTTTGCGAGTTACGAGAGGGATTGCTCCCTTTTCTGAGGCTAGAATAACCTCTCTTGCATTTAACGAGGGAGATTATTCCCTTTCTCGAGGCTAAGCATTTAAATGCTTTAACTTTGCCTGCGCTCCTAAGCTTGAAGTGTCAGCGGCGGTCTCAGGCCATGAGGCTTATAAATAGGATACTTGAAGTCCTTTTCAGAGAAACATACTTTTCTCTTTCTGAAAAGTATGACATCTCCTCGTTGCCTAGGAAAGGCGACTGAAATAGTGGGGGCGCCCACTCTGGTCACTAACCGGCCAAGAACTGGTGAGTCTCGGTCATCCAGAGAATTTGCTAATGGACTAGTGACTTTAGGGAGTTTATCTCCCTTTTCTTAGCTTTACCAGCTATTACAGGAATTGAATTCCCTTGATCTTTGCATTTGGCTGACTTTCAGAAAAGGGTTTCAGCCCTATTTTTTAGCTTCTCGATGAAGCTAGCATTCTCGCTCTTTTCATGCAGGGTCGTTGCCTTAATCTGTCAAGTTTACTCGTTAAATTTGCCATGCAGGCAAGGCTTAGGAGTTGGCCTCTTCAAAGTTGAGCCGGTCTTGCCATATAGGTGGGGTCAAGACTATGTCCCTCTAGGCCAGTCTGGCCTAGCCATATAGACGAGGCTAGAACTTGATTCTTTTTGAGGTTTCTCCAGCCTAACTGCCTTGGGCAGGGCTAAGACTTGGCTTATGCTGAGCTAGTCTTGAAAAGTCACCTAGAGGGGGGGTGAATAGGTGACGATGCTAATCTAGTGAACTTAATGCGGAATTTAAAAACTAATTGCAATTACAACAATGATGCACACACAAGCAAGTATAAGATATAGCAATTTGCACAATACACAAAGTAAAGAGAGAGATAGAGAGAGAGTCAATGGATCAAACGCAAACACAGAGATATGTTATCGAGGTTCGAGCACCCAGCTCTACATCCCCGCCTTCGACACACGAAGGATTTCTAATCCACTAGCTAGTTCACCAAGAACTCTCACAAGGAGTACCCAACTCCTCTCTTTACAATCACAACCTCCTCCTTGAGGCACAACTCAAGCCAACAATCTCCTCACAACTTGAGGGATTTCCAAACTCAAAACCAATACAAGGATCACCTCACAACCTTGAGGGATACAACCCAATAGCCAAACTTCCTCAACACAATGTGGGAAAGGCACAAAGCCAAGCTAAAGATAGGGTTTACAACTTAGTGGTTTCAAACAACAACCACAAAACAATCTCTTTTTCTCACACAAAATCCTATAGAAAAGATAGTAGATTTTAGCTCAAGTGTGGAGAAAACCAATGGAATGGAAATCAGAATCACAAAGAAAAATCCTTGGGAAAACAATAGAAATCAAGATGGAGAAGTTCAATCGAAAGCTTTTCCCAAAAACCCTCTTCTTTGATTTTCCAAACCCTAGCAAAAACACCAAAAAGATTGTTCAATTCAAGTCCAAAAACTTCTTTTGAATGCAGCAAAAACACCAGAGAGTATGAAAAAATTCGCACAAAAAATCTTAGAGAAAAATTCTTGCAAATGGGGTATTTATAGGCAAATCCAGAAAATAGCCGTTGGCTGTAATTTTTGCCAGAATTACCCTGCCGGTCGACCGCCCGGTCGACCGCCCAACGGTCAACTTTTGACCCGTTGGCGCTAGCGGTCGACCGCCCGGTCGACCCAAACAAACAGAGAGCAAACCTGCTCTCAGTCGGTCGACCGGCACGGTCGACCGGCTATAGGTGTAGCCAGCGTGCACGTTTCTGTGCACGTCGGTCGACCCATACGGTCGACCGTCTATAGGTGCGGTCGATCGTACCGGTCGACCGATCAGCCTGGCAGACACCAAAACAGGTCAGAAATCTGGGAAAATAAATATCCAATAAATTCTTATAAACTACTAAAAATCCCCAAAAATAGTTTTGTCAAATTGCATTGATATATAAACATGTGATAAAAGTTTCGACTCAAATATCAAGCAATTAAAACTATTTTTATGTCTAATCATTTTTACCAAAAACCAAAAACTGTATTTTCTAAAACTTGGATTTTGAATAGAAAATACGTTTTGTCCAAAACACTTCCAGATACAAAAACATGATAATTAAACACTTTGAAGCATGATGCATATGGATAGAAATCCAATATACATGAAACAAATATATATCATAGTTTTTGTCATTAATTCCAAAATATGTTTTGTCAAAAATACCAAAACATATAACACATGAATAAAGGAGTCAAAACTAAGTTTGTCTAGGAAATTAAAGCATGCATGTATATAGAACAAATCATATATACATTAAACCATGTAAACTTATTTTGATCTATCTATTCATGAAAATCAAGATCGGTTAAACCTAAAACCGAAAAACCGAAAACCAGTATTCAAAACATGAAACGTGTGTGTTGTGAACTTGAGCTTATCATACTATTCTAATCTTTACAATTAGGATCTAAACCCAAAACTAAACTATGGTACCGATGTCTTCTTGTAGAGCGCAATCTCCAAGCCGACTCGATCCAAAACTCTATGATCCACCGAGCAAGTGCTATATATGATCTTTGACGCTTGGGCTCTTGAATCAACATGTGAGTAGCTTCCAAATCATCTTGTTGAAGCTAATCACCTACTAATAACTTGATTAAAGATCTGAAACTAAAATCACAAAATTATTAGTACACATAACTACATGAGTTAATCATCATCAAAACTAGAGTGGAAGGCCTTTGGGCCAACAATCTCCCCCTTTTTGATGATGACAAAACTCATGGAGTTATATATGCATGGATTAAAGTAAAGCTTCAAAGAAGCTCCCCCTTAACTCATGCATAATAATAAAACATATAAGGTGTGCAATGAATGTTCTTAAACACATATAAACATGTTCTAGATACCAATTAAAATTAAATATAAACAATGAAACATGCTCTTGATACCAATAAAACAATAATATTGAAACCAACATATTATTACTAATGAAAACCAACTAAAACATATGCATAAATCAACCATGCATATAAACTACAAATTCTTCTCCCCCTTTTTGTCAATCATCAACAAAGGGGTAAAAACAAACATAATGAAAATAAATACTTCTCCCCCTAAATGTTCAAAACAAAGAAGCAATAAATTATTTAAAGGGGTAAGACCAAAGTCAATATGATATCAATTGAAAATAACAAATTTTGAGAAATGCCAAATCCTATTTGAAATAAAACAAGGCATTGAAACAAAATAACATTTTATATCAAAATGAAAACATGTAATGTAAACTTGATACGAATAGATATTTTTCATTATAAGCATATGATACCAATTACTTTAATATCATAAAGTTAGGGAGTGGGAAACAAAAACAATGGTAAACCAAATACCAATTGAAATATAAAATACGAGTTTTCTCCCCCTTTATGAAATACCAAAAGAAAATATGCATAGGCTTGAAATAAGATACCAATTGAAAATTAAATCAATTGAAACATGATATTCATTAAAAATTCAAGCTTAGCAATCTTAAAATTATGATAAAGCTTGTATATGGATACCAATTGAAAAACTCAAGCTTAACATAACCAAAATTTGTGCTTCAAGATATAGGGATATAATAAGCACAAATAAATCATCTATATATGTATGTAAGAGATAGATACCAATTGAAATTGATACTATATGAAGTGTAAGCATACATATATAAAACAAAACATATATGAGTATATAAAAGGATGTCAAGATTGATACCAATTGAAAGAATTCAATGATACCAATTGAAACAAGAATAAGATCAAGTGTATGACTCATATCAACTACCACCCATTTCATGTTCAAGTTTAAAATGATTTTCATTATAAAGCATACATGAGCATGATCTCCCATCCAACCGCCCATATAAGGTAGGGGTTTTCAAAAATAGATTTAGAAATATAGTATGTTTGAAAAACTCTACCTCATGAAGAATATCACAACTAGTCATATGAATCAACTAGTACGAAATCCTTCAAGATAAAACACAAAGATTTTTCATGAAACATGAGAATCACATGATCACCAAACACTCAAAATCTATATGGCACCAATAGTACTCATGAAAATCAAATCATGAGAAAACATTAAAATAAGGTGAGTGTACAAGTGTTGTGAGAAACATATCATTATGAAAATGGATAATCAAGCTCGATCGAAATTCCTTTAAAATATGAACATATGAAAAACTAAATCTTCTTTACTAAAGGAAATTTCCTCAATGACACGAAAATCATCATAACAAATTAAACTCCAAGGCATATGTATGTTTTGACAAAACAAAAGTATACATACATAACCCTAAACACAATTGAGTCCAAAATGTAGATTTGCATGAAAAGCAAATGACTCAAGGGGCATACATGTATATCTTAAGATTTGTCAAAATAGACATATACATGAAGTGAAAACACTTAATCATAGGAAAACACATCAAAAATAGGAATACATGTTTGAATGCATGAATCATCAAAACTAGACTATACTAGAACATCTAATGGGTACAAATAGGCATCCAAGCACAAACATATATAAAGGTTTATTTGTGACCCATTCTATGTACAAGTATAAATCCTAGTTTTAATGAAAACTAACATCTAAGCATATATCCAAATCATTAAGCATAAAACGAGTCATAAATCAACAATATTAAAAAAATCATAGTCAATCATATGATTAGCATGACAAAGACATGTGCATTAGAATTATGATCAACATGATAGCTAAAACATAAAGAGAACACAAAATATGGGTCCATACTAAACATGGGTGTCTCAACAACTAATCATGTAAAGCATAAGTCTAATAAACATGGCAAACATCATACTAATCAAAAACATGAGTCATCAAAACAAAACATCATAAACATTCATATGATCATTATGTATATGCATGTACATTAGATCTAGGGCATACATGTTAGTTTAAACAAGGTGAGAACACTAAATATAGATCCATATAAAACATGGGTGCTCAAGTAACTAAACATGTATAACACTATTCTAATAAGCATGGCATAGGCATAATGAATAACAAAACATGACATGCTATAAATAGATGAACATTAAAAGCATGCAAATAAAAAATGGGAGTTAGAGAATGATACCAAAACGATGAAGGTGCATCTCTAGTTCTCCAAACCACGGTGGTCCTCCCACCTAATCTCCTTGAGAGTGAAGCATCCAAATGGTTCTCCTTTTAGCTTAGAATGCATCCATCTCAAGGCACCAACACTCTCACGTTATGCGAGAGCCTCCACCTACATCAAACATCAAAGAGGTGGATCTTGGTACCCATTTTCTTGTGGGTCCACGGGGGTTAGTATCTCTCCTAACCCAAACAAGATTAGTTGCTAAATTTTCATGATAAATGCGATCATAACAAAATCTAGCAAGGTGGCCTTTTCGACCACAATGTGTACATGTGTACACGTGAGCATACATATGATGGTGGTGATCATGAAAAGCATGTGTATGCCTAGAGGTGTGTGCATGCAAAGATGGACCTTGTTTCTTGCGAACCAAGGTTTCCAAACGTGTATGATTCATGACACAATGGCTCAAAGTGGAGCCCAAACAATCAACACTTTTCTTCAAATTATTTATATCATTTTCAATGCTAGAAGATAAAGTGGAGCATGCTATAGGTGTGCAAGAAGTAGAAGCTACACTAGCATGGCAAACATGAATATCAATATCATTTTGCAAAGATTTATTTTTATTCAAAACCAAATCCAATTCTTTTGTAATTGTATCAATATCATTTTTCAAAGTGAGATTTTCTTTAAAAGTAAAATCCAATTTTGAAGATAAAATCTCATTGTGCTTTACAACATCATCACAATCATTTTTGTTTTTCAAAAATTCATTTTCCTTTAAAGCAAGTTCGAGTTGAGATTTAAGTGAGTCACATTCACTTGCAATCTCTTCCTTCTCTTGCAACATCAATTCAAAATTAGAGCATAAATCCTTTAATTCATTTTTCAAAACAAGATTATCATCTTTCAACAAATCATGTTCTTCTAACAAATTCTCAAGCTTTTGAACAAGTTCCATATTTAAAGTTTGAACTTCAAACACCCATGACAATAGGAACTAGAGCTATCATCTATTTGAGAATCCGATTGTACCTCAAGGGAGTTCTTCCCTTAGACCATGAGGCATTGCTCTTCGGACTTTTCTCTTTTTGATCTCCTCATCTTGTTGATAATCCTTGGAAGCTCGGGAGAAGTCAAGATGCTCCAAACTGCAAAAGCCGAATCATAATGATCAAAAACATGTAATAAATGTTCATTTAGAGATGCTCTAAGTGCCCTAAGTGCTAATGCATTGGCCTTCTTATGCTTGCTACTATTTGGGAGGGATTCTATGGTAATGGCTTGATAAACTAGATGTCCTAGGTCTTTTAAATGTTTAGTCATATTAGCCTTCCAAGCATCAAGTCTAAAATGATCAAACATAGGAGGGCTAGCCATAAGTGCAAACTAAATGTGTGCAAATGAAAATGCAAATGAAGATTAGCAAACCAAGATCTCACTCCTAGGTGGTTAAACCTAAATATCAGGAGCGCTAGCTCTGATACCAATTGAAAAGTCACCTAGAGGGGGGGTGAATAGGTGACGATGCTAATCTAGTGAACTTAACGTGGAATTTAAAAACTAATTGCAATTACAACAATGATGCACACACAAGCAAGTATAAGATATAGCAATTTGCACAATACACAAAGTAAAGAGAGAGATAGAGAGAGAGTCAATGGATCAAACGCAAACACAGAGATATGTTATCGAGGTTCGAGCACCCAGCTCTACATCCCCGCCTTCAACACACGAAGGATTTCTAATCCACTAGCTAGTTCACCAAGAACTCTCACAAGGAGTACCCAACTCCTCTCTTTACAATCACAACCTCCTCCTTGAGGCACAACTCAAGCCAACAATCTCCTCACAACTTGAGGGATTTCCAAACTCAAAACCAATACAAGGATCACCTCACAACCTTGAGGGATACAACCCAATAGCCAAACTTCCTCAACACAATGAGGGAAAGGCACAAAGCCAAGCTAAAGATAGGGTTTACAACTTAGTGGTTTCAAACAACAACCACAAAACAATCTCTTTTTCCCACACAAAATCCTATAGAAAAGATAGTAGATTTTAGCTCAAGTGTGGAGAAAATCAATGGAATGGAAATCAGAATCACAAAGAAAAATCCTTGGAAAAACAATAGAAATCAAGATGGAGAAGTTCAATCGAAAGCTTTTCCCAAAACCCTCTTCTTTGATTTTTCAAACCCTAGCAAAAACACCAAAAAGATTGTTCAATTCAAGTCCAAAAACTTCTTTTGAATGCAGCAAAAACACCAGAGAGTATGGAAAAATTCGCACAAAAATTCTTAGAGAAAAATTCTTGCAAATGGGGTATTTATAGGCAAATCCAGAAAATAGCCGTTGGCTGTAATTTTTGCCAGAATTACCCTGCCGGTCGACCGCCCGGTCGACCGCCCAACGGTCAATTTTTGACCCGTTGGTGCTAGCGGTGACCGCCCGGTCGACCCAAACAAACAGAGAGCAAACCTGCTCTCAGTCGGTCGACCGGCACGGTCGACCGGCTATAGGTGTAGCCAGCGTGCACGTTTCTGTGCACGTCGGTCGACCCATACGGTCGACCGTCTATAGGTGCGGTCGACCGATCAGCCTGGCAGACACCAAAACAGGTCAGAAATCTGGGGAAATAAATATCCAATAAATTCTTATAAACTACTAAAAATTCCCAAAAATAGTTTTGTCAAATTGCATTGATATATAAACATGTGATAAAAGTTTCGACTCAAATATCAAGCAATTAAAACTATTTTTATGTCTAATCATTTTTACCAAAAACCAAAAACTGTATTTTCTAAAACTTGGATTTTGAATAGAAAATACGTTTTGTCCAAAACACTTCCAGATACAAAAACATGATAATTAAACACTTTGAAGCATGATGCATATGGATAGAATCCAATATACATGAAACAAATATATATCATAGTTTTTGTCATTAATTCCAAAATATGTTTTGTCAAAAATACCAAAACATATAACACATGAATAAAGGAGTCAAAACTAAGTTTGTCTAGGAAATTAAAGCATGCATGTATATAGAACAAATCATATATACATTAAACCATGTAAACTTGTTTTGATCTATCTATTCATGAAAACCAAAATCGGTTAAACCTAAAACCGAAAAACCGAAAACCAATATTCAAAACATGAAACGTGTGTGTTGTGAACTTGAGCTTATCATACTATTCTAATCTTTACAATTAGGATCTAAACCCAAAACTAAACTATGGTACCGATGTCTTCTTGTAGAGCGCAATCTCCAAGCCGACTCGATCCAAAACTCTATGATCCACCGAGCAAGTGCTATATATGATCTTTGACGCTTGGGCTCTTGAATCAACATGTGGGTAGCTTCCAAATCATCTTGTTGAAGCTAATCACCTACTAATAACTTGATTAAAGATCTGAAACTAAAATCACAAAATTATTAGTACACATAACTACATGAGTTAATCATCATCAAAATTTGTGCTTCATCATCCTGAAAGTAGATAGGATAATTTGTCCGCCTTTGGAGCGATGATTCGGTTGTATGAAAGACCATCTTGATGTAGTATAAATGTATCTTCCCATTTGAATCAATAAAAATGTTTATTTCTCACTTGTCTACTTTGTTTCCCTCCTCTTCCTTTTGAATTTTTAAGGCAATTGGAATGGACCGGCAGAGGAAAGAAAACTTCCTGCGAAGTTAAAGACAGAATCCCAGCTAAATCAGGAACGAGCTTCCAGTGAAACTAGCATGAATTTTCTGCAAAGTTAGAGCCGAGATTTTAGCGGAGCTAAGGTTCATCTTTCAGTGAAGTTACTCAAATGTCGCATGAGGTCGACGCCAAACTCCAGCGAAGTTGGCCCTTAGCGGAGCCAGTAGTCTGGCATCTCGGGAAAGCGCTTAGGCGCAGTTTTAAATTAATTTGAAACGACCGTCTGCGCTCCTCTCGAGGAGAGAAAATTTAGGCAATCATCAGCCTATAAAAGCCCGATTGGGCTGACAGAGAAAGAATTACTTCTCTTTGAATTTTCAGAGAACACAAATCTCTTCTTCTTCTTTCTTCTTCGTTTGATACTTTAAGAACTTTTTAGTTCTTGCATGGCCCCCAAAAGACGAGCAGGCAAAGAGGCAATGACCTCTGCGACGAAGGGACCTCCTCCTCCTCCGGTCATTGAACGCCTTATTGCGGGTAGGGATTTTTTCCTCTTACTTAGAGATTTTCATCTCTTTTTGAAGCCAATTTTTGGCTATTTTATAATGAATCTAGAATGATTCATCGTGATCCAGTGATCTCAGGGAGTTCAACTCCCTTAATTTTCTTTGTCGAATTTTTAGGGGATTTAATTCCCCTTATTTTCTCAACTGAAAATTTAGGAATCGAATGGTTTCTTTTTCAAGCTTCTGTGCGCAGCGAACCCTTAGGGGTTCACATCCTGTCGAATAACAGGATGTGAAGCTAGCCTTTAAAGTCCAGCTGAAAATAAAGTCCTTAGAATAACTTTAGGCATTAGTGCTCTTATGGCGAAATTAGCCCTTGAGGGCTTCTTCGCATTCTGTTTGACGATAGAATGTGAGGCGAAGCTTCCAGATTTAAAATAACACTTGGATTTTTCTGCATTTTGCCCTCGTGTAGAATGCAGAGCCAAGCTGCAGTTGCGAAGTTGAGCTTCGGGCCGAAGCTAATGCTTGGCTCGCTTCGCTCGGGGAGCGAAGCTATGCCTTAGCACAATTATTTTTCTTGCCTTAGTTTTCTTCAACAAATGAACTAATATAGTTTCTTCTTATTTTTGCAGTGTACTATACTCCTGGTCCTCTGAACAGTCTCTTTGGAATAGCCAGGGGGCTGGACGGCAACGTTAGCTTGCAGTTCCAAGGGCAGGATTTACTATTCAGTGAGCGGAGTGCTCCCGGTCAGGATACCCTTATATACGCCGGAGATCAGCGTAGCATGAGGAGCATCTTATCTACTGCTCCCCTTGAGGATTCTGACATGAAAATATATCGGAAGCATGGCTTCATGTTTGGGGATGCAGCGCCAGATACCGATCATCAGCTACAAACCGGAGAAGGGCAGTGGATCTTCAACCTAGATGGCGAGAAGTATTATCTCCCATCTAGCAAGCGTTATTTTTCACTATCTTTCTTCCAATGTGTGACGATGGCTCAGAAGATGCAGTGGCCAGTGACTCGAACTACCGACTCCATTCACGTGGGAAAATTGATAGCTTTGGCTCCTGATTATACAAGAACGGGTCCTCCTCGCTGCATATTGGGTCTACACCTAGGAACGCACTTCCAGACATCCCAGTGGGAGAAAATCCCGGGCGGCTCAGACTTTTAAAATCAGTTCTTCAAGGCTAATGGTAATTATCTAGCTACTGATTTCAGGACCCCTAGGTGGATTCACCCCCAAAGGCCTGGTGGAGAGACCTGACCTTATATGTCTTGGCCCATTTTGAGGAGGATCTGGAGAGATTGGGGCTCTACGAGGCCGTTAGGGCGACTTGTTACGGCATCCAGATGAGCGTAGCGAAATTCTACGCCATCTTTGAGTTATACTATCCAGCTACAGGGACTTTCTTCACCTTTGTAAGCAAATTGGACATGGCTTTGCACGAGATGTGAAAGTCTCTGCTCTGCCCTTGGGATCTCTCCCATATGAAGAATATTTTCCGTGCGAGGCGGAATTGGCACTTCTAGATAAACAGGAGCCCGCCTTGTTCGAGACTTACCGGGAGTTGATGTGCCACCTTTATATTTGCTCGAGTATGCATGAGAGCCATAAGGGAGCTTCATGCAGTTCGAAGAGCTGGGGAAATTATTTATTTCCCAACCTGGAAGATGCTCTTGAAGCAGCTCACTACGGGATTACAGATGAGGACATTTTTCGAAGGATATAGGAACACTCCCAAGGGGAATGATTTTGAAAGAAGATGATGGACCTTACGAGAAAGGTGATATTCTTCAGAGTTTCCATCATCAGGCTCGTCGACCGATGTCTTAGAAGGCACTTTTGACCGGATTTTTATCGGTTTGGCTGAAGAGATTTTAGGTGCCATCTCCCTTCAGCGGCGTTATCCTTCCGACTGTCTTACTGCCAGCCGTTCGTCTAGTCTGCAGTCGTTCCCTTGGACTTCTCCCAGCAATAGTGTGTTGTATTCAGCGGGGCCTTCGTTCATTGACGGAGGCTTTCTATAGGCCACCAATGACGAAGAGGGGCAAAGGTACTATCCTGCCCTGCGATAGACCAAACCCTAGGATTGGTTTGCCATACACTTATCTAATGAGATGGTTCGCCCTTCACTGCCCTTCCATTATCCAAGCCAGAGAGGAGCCTCCAGAAGGTGTCTAAATGGCGCTTCTCCGTCGATTTGAGGGATGTTCGTGGTTGTTGACTTATGCGGCCGCGATTCGCAAGTTGCTGCGCTGGTATGATGTTTACAGCCTTTTCCGCTGCTTTCCCTACATTCGCAATGCGGACTACGGCGAAGAATTCAAGGATGTAGGAGATGGGCGGACGTCGTTGAGCCGGGGAGTATTCGAATGGCTGGTTAGCATCCGGCCATCCAATCTGGTGTACAGGAGCGGAGATACCTGCTACTTGGAACCCTACGTCCCAAGTCAGTTTGCTCGTCAATTTGAGTATGACCAACTGTACATAGGTAACCCGAACACCAGCCTGGCCTTTATGGGGAGGCTCATTGATGGTGCTCGTGCCTGGCGATTCTACATCGTTAGCTGTACTGAGGCGCGGTTATTCATGCCGCTGTGGACTCCGAATCTTCAGACAACTTTGGGGTTCTGTCAGTAGTACAGAACTTCGAACTCCACACCAACCGAGTTTTCTATTAACTCATTTGGCGTGAAATTGATCTCTCAGCGGCTAAAGCGGAAGGTTACTGAGAGAGGTGAGGGCAGGATGGTTCGTGTGTCGGCCCTCGGGGAATTCGTCGCCACTGCTGATAGTGAGGCTTCGGACGCAGAGAGCCCCCACTTTGAGGGAGACGCAGGCGCTGAGGTTCCACCTGATGCTCCTAGTGGGGTGGGCACGGCCCCCATGGAACATGCAGAGCTAGAAGAAGTGGAGGAAGAAGATCCCGACATTCACTTCAAACGAAAGCGGCAAGGCGGATCTCGCAGGAAGAGGGTAGTGAAGAAACCTCATCGCTACACTCCCGCCATAATTGCAGAGGGTGAATCAGCCACGCTGCCTTGTCCTCCTGCTCCATTAGTCATTAAGTTGTCGGCTCCGAGGCAGACCGTTGGTAAAGTTATTCATGACTTAAGTAAGATCAGCTCTATTCTTGTAACATATACTTATATATTTCATACAGCTCATTATTTATTCTATGATTCAGGAACTGAGACGGCAAGAGATCCGAGAGCCGAAGCTGTAGGAGAACAGGGAGATTACTATGATCCCCTGTTCACTTATACGGAAGGTGACGAGGCTAGCTACTTCGTTGTCTCAGAAGACTCTGTACGCGTCGGAAAGATCACAATTGTAAAATTCTTTTAATTGAATAGAAGATTACAACGGATACAATCCGATTACAAAAGTGGAAAGAATTATTGAATTTCTCCTTTGTTTAATGTTGGGTTCTTCATGTGGCGGTGGAGAGTGATTCTTGTTCTCCGTTGACTAGCCAAACGTCAAGTTTCTCTTATAGATCCTCTCTTTGGATCTACTGATGGAGTAGTACAGCTCCTATCAGTAATGAAATCTCAAAGAGACTTAAAGAATTTGAACTCAACAAGTTAACAAAAAGAGTTGAACTTTTTCCATGCTACAAGAGCTTCGAGACCAAACTCTAGTGAGGTAGCTCTCCCCTACCTATGGCTTCTTAGATTCCTTCACCAGGACTCTCTCCTTCAACACTTTTTTCGAGGTCCCTCTCCATGGGTCCCCTTATATTACCTTAGAGAGGTCCCCCTCTTTTTTCTATCTCCCCTTCACAACTCCTCCTCAAGGTTCTCCCCCCTCTCTAGATATTTGATTAGTCTCTAATTTTGCATAATTTTTATCACATTCTCATATTTATTTCATGTAAAATTCTACTAATAAATCCTTGCTTGCTTGATCCTAGATCCATGGTGGGTAAATCAAGAAGAAGGTCTAAATCACCATTATTTGGTGATTAAAAGGCTTAAAAGATAGCTACTGACCTAGAGAGCTGACTCTGTCAAAATCAGGAGCGTTAGCCAACAGGGGGGACAACAGCGCAGCACGCAGCAGGCGGCGTCGCACGTGCCGCCCAAGGAAAGCCGCGGAAACGCGGCATTTTGCCGCGAAAACGCGACCAAACCAGAAACCAAGAGATCCAGCCAACAGGGGGACAACCAGACGGTGCGCAGCAGGCGGCGCTGCGCGCGCCACAAAAGCATTGCCGCGGAAACGCGGCAAATGCCGCGTTTCCGTGGCCATGTGGCCGCGCGGCGCGCCGCGTTTTGGGCCAGGGTTTGTCCCCTGGCCCCCCTCATTCCTGATGCCTATAAAAGCCCAGGAGGGTTCTTCAGTTGAGGAGATCCAGAGAGTTGGAGAGAAATTTGTAATTTTTTTAGGTTTTGTAGTTGTTGTTCTTCTTTTAGGTTTAGGTTTAGCCATTAAAGGAAAGAGAGAGAGTTTGTAAGGAGTTGTATTTAGAAGGGTGACAAGATAAATACAAGTACTACTTCTCTTCCTCTTTCCATTTACTTGTCTTTGTATTTGCTTTTACATTCTTGCTTTAGTGTAACTCCTTCTCTTTATCTCTTTTCTTTTGTTGTTCTTTTCTTTACCATGTGTAACTAACTCCTCCATAGCATGGCTAACTAACTACTAACCCCCTAATCTTTAACTACTTAATCGATAACCCGCATGAGTCAATAGTGTCAACAAGCCTTGTGCAAACGAGAGCTATGGCATCTTAAGACGAGGGTTCTAACTCTAACTTACCTACAAGTATTTACCTTCTTATATTTCATACTTAAATAGTTTTGATGATCTATAAGTTTTGTACTTTGCTTGTTGTTGTAAGTTAGAGACTTTCCTTTTAACTTTGTCGATACCATTAGTGCACTCGTGTCTTCCCGTATTCTTGCCTTCTAATGGATCTTGATATGGGAATGTCCGAGTTTTTGCCGTGTAAAGCAAAGTTATAGGAAGAACTTTCACTCGATTTTCACGTGAATAGTTCCATTGCATCAGGGATAAGCTTGCCTATGATCCATCGTGAGGCACATCTTCAAGAAGTTAGGGATTAGTGGGAGCAATTAGAAGAAGGTTAGCCATGCGTTTTTACAACTAAGAAAAATCCACTTTTACAAACTACCAAAACATTTTCCAACAATTCTTGAAACAACTTGTTTTCACTTTTAAATTCTTTATTTGGAAACAAAGAACATTCTCTTTTCTTGAACATAAAAGCCGCATCAAGCTTCCATCGCTCTCCCTCCTTGTGGATACGACCCGTATAGCCACTTCGCTACTACGGAAGAATCGCAAAAGCAGTAACTTCGACCCCCTCTCTTTCTACTTTTCTTGTGCTTGCTTTTTGCCGATCAAATTTTGGCACCGTTGTCGGGGAGGGAACGGCTTTATTGTTTACTACTAAAGATTGTTCTTTATTTTTGTGTGTAAGAGAAGAACCAAGGAGTTTACTATCACAGGAAGCAAAAGAGGAGGCCAAGGACATTGCGCGAGGATTCATTTGCCCTCGGAAAAATTCGTGTAAAAGCGAGTTTTTCCGATTGAAGTACTAACAAACTCGTTTGCAGGGTTGCCGAGCGCCGCTAATAAAAAAAAGTGCTTTCAAAATTTCTAGTTTCCTTGGATGCTTCACCATATGTATGTGTAATAAATTCACAGAAATTTACTTGTTGCTTAATTGAAAATTGGATTAGACTTTTGCATTTAGGGCACGTGTCTATTTTAATTCATTTCAATTTCTGTTGAAGAGTGCTGGAGACAAGGTACGTGTGCATTCATATAGAATAGGACCAACATTTTGAAGTGATTTACCGCTTTGAGTGTTACCTTGTTGTGAATAAACTGTACACTTGCACAATTGACTTTAAGGGCAAAACCCAAATAAACAAGATATGGTGGGGATTTCATCACCCTTTCTTAGCCCAAAAACCATCTCCAAGTGCACTCACATTTTCCCAAGCCTTAACTAAAAATCAATAGACGTTGGCCCTAGGGACATCTCGGACTCACTAAGAGATTAACCGAGGTTGGAAATTGTAAGAACTGTACTCCTGCAAAATCGGTGTCTAAGGAAAGTGGATTTAGAGGTAAAGCCTCGAAAGCTCCGTGGTTTGGCATAATTAGGCCTGTGGCTCTGCCCGGATACCTCTCCCCGAGCTTTGCCCTTTCCTGGCCGATTAGCTTGTAGTCGAGTTCCTGCAACAACCTTCCCCGGAGAATCGACCAGTTAGGAGTCGTCTAGGTCCAGGTACCGTAGACTAAGGCTTGTGGTTGTTTTTTTTGTTGTTTGTTTTTAGTTCTTTTTCGATTATTTGTTGTCTTCACGTTGGTTGTGGTGTGCTGCATGCAAGAGTGGGTGAGAGATCCGTCAATTTTTAGATTAATAAGAAACACTTCTCTACCTTTGCATCCAGAACCGGTGATGGCGTCACTTCAGGATAGATTTTACCCGATCAGAACTTCGCTTCCATCTTGCATAAAACTTCCTGAAGCAAACCGAAATAACTTTGAGTTAAAGCCCCAATTCATTAACACTCTTCCCAAATTTCATGGTTTAGAATCAGAGGACGCATACTTCTTTGTTAGGGAATTTGAAGAAGTATGCCTTATGATGCAAATACCCCAGTTAGGAGACGATGCCGTTAGGTTACGTTTCATCCCTTTTTCCCTAAAGGACCAAGCTAAGAAGTGGTTGTACAGTTTGGCAGCAGATTCAGTCACGACGTGGGATGATTTCGTCAAGGCTTTCTTGAAGAAATTTTACCCAATTCACAAAACTGCCCTCATTAGGAAGAATATCATGCAGTTTAAGCAAGACCCGAGCGAACCATTTTGGAGATACTTTGAGCGATTCAAAGATCTCCTCGCTCAGTGCCCTCATCATGGCGTGGAGAAATGGCGTCAGTGTCAGATTCTCTACGATGGTCTAGATTATCCGACTAAGACCCTGTTAGAAACGATGTGTCAGGGAGGGTTCTTGCAAAAGGATGAGAATCAGGGTTGGGATTTGTTTGAGGATTAAGCGGAGAAAACCCTGCAATGGGAGCCAGCCTCAGAAAAACCTAGGAATTCACAATCTATAGCTTCAAGAGGAGGGCTCCTATCCCTAGAATCATCCATAGCTGCCGAGGCTAAGATTGCTATCCTGATGAGAAGGATAGAGGCTCTGGAAACAAAAGAGCCTGCTAGTGTCAACCAGATCAACCCACCACCAATTCACAATCCGGGTTGTTCATATTGTCAGGCACCGAACCATGTCTTTGAAGAGTGCCCTGTTTTCCATGCCCAACAAATGCCACCGGAACACATGAACGCGGCTTACTCATGGCCGCCTCACAACCCCTACTCGCAGACCTACAATCCCGGCTGGAGGAATCACCCAAATTTCTTCTGGGCCCCAAACAATCCTCCCAGGCCAAATTTTTCTAACAACTTTCACCATCCTGCTCCTCCACCCCCTTTTCCCAGTCAAGCCCCTTCTTCCTCCTCCCAAAGCTCTCCAATGGAAAAGAAAATCAGCAAATTGGAGGAGAGCATAGAGGCTTTCATTAAGTCCCAAGCCGCTTTCATGCAGAATCAGGGACAAACTTTGAACAATCATTCACAGGCCATATCAAGGTTGGAAATGCAGATGAGCCAGTTAGCTAGCTCCCTAAGTGAAAGACCTAAGGGTACTTTGCCTAGTCAGCCACTAGTTAACCCAAAAACCTCCAACCAAGCATATGAAGTTCAGGATCCATCAATTAACCAGTGTAATGTTGTTCACACACTGAGATCTAGAAAGCAGGTAGACAACCAGGTCTACCAACAGAAGAGTCCAGTCCATCCTAATCTCACTCAAGCCTCCACCTCTGCTAGTTCCTCCCAATCCGCTCCACAGACATCTGACGAGGACAAAGCTGCTGAACAAGTTCATAAGCCTGTAGCACCTTTTCCCAATAGGCTTAGGAACAATAATAAAAATATGCACATGGAGAAAATGCTAGAGATGTTCAACCAGGTTAAATTGAATGTGCCACTTCTAGACGCTATCCAACAAGTCCCGGCTTATGCCAAATTTCTGAAGGATATGTGTACTAAGAAGAGAAAGACCAATGTGCCCAAGAAAGTGTTCTTGGCCACTAACATAAGCAAAATTCTGTCTGGTCCCATTCCGGTGAAATACAAGGATCCCGGATGTCCCACCATTTCCTGCACCATAGGACAGACCGAAAACAGTAGAGCACTTCTTGACCTGGGAGCAAGTATCAACTTGCTACCTCTCTCTGTATACCAGCAATTTGGGTTGGGTGAGCTAAGCCCAACTCGAGTCACCATTCAGCTAGCTGACCGATCTGTGAAGATCCCAAAGGGGGAAATCACAGATGTCCTCATCCGGGTCGGGGATTTCATTTACCCCGTTGACTTCATTGTGCTTGAGACCCAACCTGTGTCTAATCCTAGGTCTCAAACTCCCGTCATCTTAGGGTGCCCATTCCTAGCTACAACCAATGCCATAATCAACTGTAGGAACGGGTCCATGCGATTAACTTTCGGAGACATGATGAAGGAAGTCAATGTTTTCAATCTTGGAAGACAACCTAGGGATGTCAATGATCAGACATTCGAGGTCAATTCTATTGAAAACCTGACCAGTGAGCATGAGGAATGCATGGAGATAGAAGCTGAGGCAGAGTTTGATCTAGAGGCTGAGGATTTTAATCTAGACCAGATCGTGGATTCAGCAGTGGATTGGGCATCAAGCCCCAGTGTACCCCATCTTAGGATCGAAAGCCCAGAGATTCCCCCCAATGAAGCAACACCTTCCCCAGAGCTGAAAGCCCTGCCTGAACATCTCAAGTACGCCTACCTGGGCGGAAAGGACACCTTGCCAGTCATCATAGCATCCCATCTGACTGAGCAACAAGAGGACAGCTTAATGTCTATTCTGAAAAGACATAGGGAAGCCATTGGATGGACAATGAAGGACATCAAGGGAATAAGTCTAGCCATAGTGCAACATAGGATTCATTTAGTCGATGAAGCAACCCCTAGGAGGGACCCACAATGCAGGCTTAACCCTCTCATGCAAGAGGCTGTGAAGGCTGAAATTCTGAAACTATTAGATAATGGGATCATTTATCCCATTTCTGATAGCCAATGGGTTAGCCCGGTTCATGCGGTCCCAAAGAAGGCTGGTTTTACGGTAGTAGAAAATGAGGAAAAAGAGTTGGTACTAACAAGATTGCCTACCAAGGTTCGTGTTTGTATCGACTACAGGAAGTTGAATGCTGCTACCCGTAAAGACCACTTCCCGCTACCCTTCATCGACCAAATGCTTGAGCGTTTGACTGGACATGAGTACTACTGCTTTCTAGATGGGTACTCGGGATATAATCAAATCCCCATTGCTGCAGAAGACCAGGAAAAGACGACGTTCACCTGCCCGTTCGGAACCTTTGCTTATAGGCGCATGCCTTTTGGATTGTGCAATGCTCCTGCCACGTTCCAACGGTGCATGCTTAGTTTGTTCTCTGATATGGTGGAACGTTTTCTTGAGATTTTCATGGATGACTTCTCCATCTACGGAGATTCCTTTGATCAATGTCTTCATCACTTAGAGTTAGTGCTACAAAGATGCATTGAGAAGAACCTAACTCTAAACTGGGAAAAATGTCAATTTATGGTGAGACAAGGGATTGTCTTGGGCCATGAGATTTCGAGGAGAGGCATAGAAGTAGATAAGGCTAAGGTAGAAGTGATTGCTAAGCTTTCACCCCCCAAAAGCATCAAGGATATTAGATCCTTTTTAGGGCATGCTGGGTTCTACCGACAGTTCATTAAGGACTTTAGCAAAATTGCGAGGCCCTTAACTAACCTGCTCGCTAAGGACGTGCCCTTTGATTTCAACGATGAATGTTTCAAGTCATGGGGGAAGCTTAAGCAAGAACTGATTTCTGCACCTATCATTTCTGCTCCTAATTGGGCCCAGCCATTCGAAATCATGTGTGATGCATCTAATTTTGCAATTGGTGCTATTCTAGGACAGCGCATCGATAATAAGCAGCACGTGATTTACTATTCGAGTAGGACCTTGAATGACGCCCAACAGAACTATACAACGACTGAGAAAGAATTCTTGGCCGTTGTCTTTGCGTTAGAAAAATTCCGGCCCTACTTGTTAGGATCAAAAACGGTGATTTTTACGGATCACTCGGCTCTGAAATACCTCATGACCAAGAAGGAAGTAAAAGCCCGACTGATTCGGTGGATCCTTTTGCTGCAAGAATTTGACTTAGAAATTCGGGATAAAAGAGGTATAGAAAATGCGGTTGCTGATCATCTTTCACGAATTCCGAATGCACCAACCATCCAAGCTCCGATCAATGAGGATTTCCCTGATGAGCACATCCTAGCCATTCTTAAGGAACCCTGGTATGCTGACATCGTTAATTACCTGGCCATAGGACAATTACTCGCTGACTGGATAAAGCAAGACCAATACCGCTTCTTTGCCCAAGTTCGGTACTTCTTCTAGGAAGAACCGTATCTTTTTAAGCATTGTCCCGACCAAATAATTAGACGATGCATACCCGAGGAGGAACAAAGGAGTGTGCTCAGCTTTTGCCATGATCTTGCATGCGGAGGACACTTCGGTCCCCGCAAGACTGCCGAGAAGGTTCTACAAGGTGGGTTCTACTGGCCCACTTTGTTTAAAGACTCTTATTATTTTTGCAAGTCATGTGCAAACTGTCAGAAGATCGGGAAAATTTCTAGAAGAGACATGATGCCCCTGAACCTGATCCTTGAAGTTGAAATTTTTGATGTTTGGGGTATCGATTTCATGGGGCCATTCCCCAACTCCTTCGGCAACCAATTCATTTTGGTTGTTGTAGATTATGTCTCTAAGTGGGTAGAAGCTGTGCCAACTAGGACAAATGACAACAAAGTGGTTGTCAAATTTCTCAAAGAAAACATCTTCTCACGATTTGGCACCCCTAAAGCGATAATTAGTGATAATGGATCGCATTTCTGCAACAGAGTTTTTGAAGCTCTGATGCGAAAATATTCCATCAATCACAAGTTATCGACTCCGTATCATCCCCAGACAAATGGGCAAGTTGAAGTCACCAACCGACAGATCAAGCTCATTCTGGAAAAGACTGTAGGACAAAATCGAAAGGATTGGTCGGTTAAGCTCAATGATGCATTGTGGGCTTACCGCACCGCATTTAAGACAGTTCTGGGGATGTCTCCTTATAGAATCGTGTTTGGCAAAGCCTGTCATCTGCCAGTAGAATCAGAACACCGGGCCCTTTGGGCAATTAAGCAACTCAATTTTGATTTGACCAAGGCCGGTGAACTTAGAAAACTGCAGATTTCAGAATTAGAGGAGATACGGAATGAAGCTTATGAGAATGCACGAATCACCAAGAGCAGGACCAAACTTTTTCATGACCAAATCATAACCCGAAAAACCTTTGCACCGGGAGATAGGGTTCTGCTGTACAACTCTAGGCGTCATATTTTCGCGGGGAAGCTGAAAACTCGTTGGTCAGGACCATTCATTGTGCGCACTGTTTTCCCACACGGTGCTGTGCTCATTGCAGACCCTAAAAATAACACGGAATTTAAAGTGAATGGGCAAAGACTGAAGCCCTTCTTGACCACTGAGCCGATGATTCCAGATGATAGTATGCTGACTCTTTTTGCCCCATCATACACCTAACCACAACAAACAATTAAAAAAAAAATGTTTATATGCTTACCCCATGCACATTCTTCTTGACATTTCCTTTACCCTCTTCGTACTTGGCCGGCCCGAGTCCACAAAGACGGTGACATCATCTCTTCCCCCTATTTATTGCATTTACATTTTCATCTACATTCATTGAGGACAATGCATTAGATAGGTGTGGGGGGGTGCTAAGACTTTTTCTTTTTCTTTTTCTTTTTTTCTTTCTTTTCAAAAAAAAATCTCAGATTGAAAAGAATTTTCATACTCTTTATAAAAATACCAAAAGATTGTAGGAATTATGGGAACCTTAGTAATAAATATTTTTGCCTAAGTAAATAAGAAAGATTGGTTTGACTAAAAAGTTAGAAAGGATAAGGAAAACAACTCACACCTTTTATTTAGCCTTAGTAGAATATGCATAATTCACACACACATGCTTGAGATTTAGAAACACAACTCTTGAAAAAAAAAAGGAGCTGGATAATTGTGCCTCAAGAAGCATGATTACTCACGCTAGAAAAAATTTTTTTATAAATTAATCTTGATTTCGTGGCCTACTCCACTTGCATATTTGACCTGAAGGGTGTTTTTTTCACCTGGTGCCCTAAGACCATCTGGTTTGGGAGTCATCGGTTTGATATGTGCTACATAAGTGAAGTAGAAAGCCTAATGGAATCAGGAATAATAAGTAAATATTAATAAAATAATATTCGAAGTTGAGTTGAAAAATCCCAAGCATATCACACTTACACAGTATGCATATCTATCTAAAGCAAAATAAAAGAATGAGTTAGAAGTACAAGATCCTTTCTAAATTTAAAGAAAAACCATAATTTCTTCTTTATGAAGGCTAAATATAAGAGGACTTATGAGGGTTAAACCTAATTCCTACATCATTCGGTCATGTTTATTTAGATGATTGAAAGTTCTTTTTCATATATATATATATATATATATGTGTGTGTGTGTGTGTGTGTGTGTGTGTGTGTGTGTGTGTGTGTGTGTGTGTTTCTTTCTGAAACAACTAACTTCTTTACTTACTGGATTTTGTGGGTGCAATCCGCTGAAAACCCTCAGGAGACAACACTCCTCCTATAGGGGAAACTTAGATGTTTAAAGGCTTGTTGCACATGCTTAGTGCAATCGCGTTACCTGCGAAAGTGGTATAATAATTTTCTTATTTTTGTTTTGCTCGGGACGAGCAAAAAGATAAGTGTGGGGGTGTGATTAGTCTCTAATTTTGCATAATTTTTATCACATTCTCATATTTATTTCATGTAAAATTCTACTAATAAATCCTTGCTTGCTTGATCCTAGATCCATGGTGGGTAAATCAAGAAGAAGGTCTAAATTACCATTATTTGGTGATTAAAAGGCTTAAAAGATAGCTATTGACCTAGAGAGCTGACTCTGTCAAAATCAGGAGAGTTAGCCAACATGGGGGACAACAGCGCAGCACGCAGCAGGCGGCGCCGCACGTGCCGCCCAAGGAAAGCCACGAAAACGCGGCATTTTGCCGCGAAAACGCGGCCAAACCAGAAACCAAGAGATCCAGCCGACAGGGGGACAACCAGACGGCGCGCAGTAGGCGGCGCTGCGCGCGCCGCAAAAGCATTGCCGCGGAAACGCGGCAAATGCCGCGTTTCCGCGGCCATGTGGCCGCGTGGCGCGCCGCGTTTTGGGCCAGGGTTTGTCCCCTGGCCCCCCTCATTCCTGATGCCTATAAAAGCCCAGGAGGGTTCTTCAGTTGAGGAGATCCAGAGAGTTGGAGAGAAATTTGTAATTTTTTTAGGTTTTGTAGTTGTTGTTCTTCTTCTAGGTTTAGGTTTAGCCATTAAAGAAAAGAGAGAGAGTTTGTAAGGAGTTGTATTTGGAAGGGTGACAAGATAAATACAAGTACTACTTCTCTTCCTTCTTTCCATTTACTTGTCTTTGTATTTGCTTTTACATTCTTACTTTAGTGTAACTCCTTCTCTTTATCTCTTTTCTTTTGTTGTTCTTTTCTTTACCATGTGTAACTAACTCCTCCATAGCATGGCTAACTAACTACTAACCCCCTAATCTTTAACTACTTAATCGATAACCCATATGAGTCAATAGTGTCAACAAGCCTTGTGCAAACGAGAGCTATGGCATCTTAAGACGAGGGTTCTAACTCTAACTTACCTACAAGTATTTACCTTCTTATATTTCATACTTAAATAGTTTTGATGATCTATAAGTTTTGTACTTTGCTTGTTGTTGTAATTTAGAGACTTTCCTTTTAACTTTACTGATACCATTAGTGCACTCGTGTTTTCCCGTATTCTTGCCTTCTAATGGATCTTGATATGGGAATGTCCGAGTTTTTGTCGTGTAAAGCAAAGTTATAGCAAGAACTTTCACTCGATTTCCACGTGAATAGTTCCATTGCATCAGGGGTAAGCTTGCCTATGATCCATCGTGAGGCACATCTTCAAGAAGTTAGGGATTAGTGGGAGCAATTAGTAGAAGGTTAGCCATGCGTTTTTACAACTAAGAAAAATCCACTTTTACAAACTACCAAAACATTTTCCAACAATTCTTGAAACAACTTGTTTTCACTTTTTAAATTTTTTATTTGGAAACAAAGAACATTCTCTTTTCTTGAACATAAAAGCCGCATCAAGCTTCCATCGCTCTCCCTCCTTGTGGATACGACCCGTATAGCCACTTCGCTACTACGGAAGAATCGCAAAAGCAGTAACTTCGACCCACTCTCTTTCTACTTTTTTTGTGCTTGCTTTTTGCCGATCAATATTCATAGCTATTTATAGAGGAATTGAGATGTAATCAACCCCTTAAATCTCTCCATAATGGGAGGGGTGTAACAAACTCCTTAAATCTCTCCATAGTGGGAAGTTATTCCCCATTATATGGAGAGAAAATGGGGTGTAACTGACCAAGTTTGTGGCTCAGTTATAGCAAAAATGCGGGTCTCGCACTAGACGCGGACCTCACTCTGATGTTGAGATGCGGAGCTCACAGGCTCGCGTCTGTGTTGGAGCGCAGAGCTGCTCAGACTTGCGTTTGAGTTGAAACGCGGAGTTGGCTGAGGTCCGCATCTGACAAAGGACACGAGGTCCGCGTCTGACATTAGAATGCGAGGTCCGCGTCTGGCGACCTCCGCGTCTGACAAAGGACGCGAGGTCTGCGTCTGGCGATCCCCGCGTCTGACATTGGAACACGAGGTCCGCATCTGAGGCTGGAGCGCGATCTCCGCGTCTGGGAGGTTCGCGTCTGAGGCTTTATCTTCAGTAATTTTTTGATAGCCTACAGAACCCCCTCCAAAGTTTTTGAAACTCCGTGATTGACTGAGACGGATTTCGGAATACTTTAGACTTCAGTTGAATCGGGACTTCCTGTAATCAGACTGGCATTCTTTTGAGAGGTAGTCTCGAGCTTAATCTTGTCTAGATTCTGGTCTTCGTGAGTGTACTATTGAACTGCTTGAAGCCTCTAAGAAAGATCATTGTAATTTGATTGTCGGTGTACTGTTGAACCGGTGGAGTTGTCGATTGCCTATGCTAGTGTATTGTTGAACTGATTATAGTAGCAGAGACACACTCTTTGTATTGGGGGAGAGGACGCAGCTCTCACAGACGCGGTTCTAGCACACTGATCAAGTAGAGACGTGAACTTCACCAAAGTTGAGATGCGACTCTCAATTGTTGTAGAGACGTGGCTCTCAATTTTTGTTGAGACACAGCCTTTACTTGACAGTGGGATCAGGACTTGTGATTTGAACAAGTTTTGTGGACTTGCTATTCTATTGATGAGAATAACAAGTGAAATTTGATCTGCTGGTGATTATGCTAGTGTCTATCGTCAGAGGTTTAGTGTTAACATGACTAGAACTCTGCTGGGAATGAAAGTTTGTTGTTAGAGGTGTGATATTAACATAACAACGATTGATTTTATGATCTACGCAATTTAAGTGGACCTCATTCTATTGAAGAGAATGACAAGTTGGATTGGATTTGTTGAAGATCCATAGAGATTTTTTACTATCAGAGGTGTAATGTTAACGTGATAGTTTGAGTTTATAATTTGAGCAAATTGAATTGTCAGAGGTGTGATATTAACTTGACAAAGATGTGTGCTAGAGGTGTGATATTAACTTAGCACCACGAAAGTCTCATTTTCACTGAGAAAATTAAGGGAAGATCATTGTCATAGCTGTAATGTTAACTTAACAATGAAATGCATGCTAGAGGTGTGATGTTAAACTTAGCATTGGTCATCTCGACTCCGATACGGAAGTTCGAGAGAAAATCATTGTCATAGGTGTATTGTTGAACTTAACAATGAATTGGATGCTAGAGGTGTGATGTTAAACTTAGCATCGCTCATCTCAGCTTCGATATGAAAGCATGAGGAAAAGTTATTGACATAGTCACTGCTATCAGCACCTAGGGATAATCCCTTAACTCCGCCGCGAAGGGCGAACTTAACGCTTGAGGAGTCGGGGAGCGAAGCACGCTGTGGTGCTTTGTTCGCTAGCTTGCTGCGAAGGTGGTTAGGACTCCTGGTGCTTTAGCTCCAGCCTGGCAGTTAGGAACTCCGCGCGCACCCTGAGGCACTGGCGCTGTGGCTGCCGTGCTATCAGTAACTTTGCTCAGAAGAATGAGGTTGGCGCGAGGAGTCACTGCTCCTGGATTAGGCGAAGGTATAGTCATCGTTCTAGCCTCACGGCTGATAGTCTCGACGAAGTAGGCAGGCATCTTGCCTTTGTTTTCGCGGGGCAGGCGAACCTGTGGCATAGCTATGCCTAAAGATTCACACGGAACTTTCTGTTTTGGTCTCCACATCTGCTTTGGGAGGGAAGATTTAGGTTCGCAAGGAACCTGGCTACCCACGCGTTCGACTGAGAGGAGTTGGAAGGAGTCTCCTTCTGGTTTCTGCTCCAAAACCTTGGCCATTAAGACCTTCCTATGCTTCCATATGTGGAGCACTGGACTACCTTCTGAGAGGAACTCTTTGAATTATCCTTGGTCAAAATGAACAACCAGGTTTTTGAAGGTAACAGGCTTAAGATTCTGACCCTCGCATTGTGACACCGTCTCCTTGTTGTGCCAGAAGACTGTAATGGGCTTGCGGAGAGCCTTATCTGTCTCAACAGAGACTTGCTTTGAAGAATTAACCCGAGAGGTTCCGGCTACGCCGACTTTCTTATACTCGCGCGTACGTAGGGGACTTTTGCTACCCCCAAGAAGAAGTTGTTTGAACTTCTCTTGGCCAAAATTAATGACCGGCGTCTCAACAATAGACCCAAAGGTCTGCTTGTCACATTGCGACACTTGATTCTCATCAGTAGAGAAAACTTTCCCCAGCAGAGTCACCATCTTGTTTTTCATTGATTTTGCAAAGAGGAAAACTTACAAAAAAGTGTCGAGAAGCTAAATTACAAGTAATTCTTTGTAATAAGAAGATTATAGGTGGATCTTCTCTGAGATATCTGGGGATGTGTGACGGTAGGAATCTGATCAGTGCGCGATCACTTTATCCCTTTGATAATGCGATCGATCAGATAATCGGACTGCCGCCTGATGGGATTCCCTTCTCGCCTGGTTCGGGGAGTCAGAGAATAGAAGGTCGATAGAGCCTTCTTGTTACTTCTCGAGCTACCTCCACTTGGGAATTCCTTCTCGCCTAGTTCCAGAGATTCCTGGAGAAGGAGGAAGATCTTAGGATATTAGCACCCTGATTAGAGAAGTAATTCTCTGTATTCTTGGAAGCGAGAGAGTAGATTTTCGATCTCCTCTCTATTCTTAGCCATTTCTCCTCCCTTTTTTTTCGCCTCTTCTCTGCATGCCTCTGGTAGGCTATTTATAAGGAGGAATAGGGGTATAATTGTCCTAAAAATTTGAGTGACAGTTTTCGCGAAGTTAGGAATAGCAAGTAGCGCTGATCTCTTAATCCGCTCTGCTAAATGAGGGATACTCCCTTGATTCTTTCCAAATAACTGAAAGATCTCCCCTGATCTTCTCACATGATTGGGAGAGTCAAAAGATTATGGCAAGCAACTGCCAAATTTGATCTCAATTATATTTGATCTCATCTGGGAATTTGATTGGTCAAAGGTAACCATAAAAGACTCACAGAGGAGTCGTGGCGTTGAACTCATGGCGGAGCTGGGAGAAGCGTCTAGTGAAGTTAAAAGAAAGCTCTTCAGCGGAGCTGGGTAAGACTTGTGGCGAAGATACCAGTCAGCCTTTCGCGCAGCTACGTGGGGCTTCGAGCGAAGTTAACTTTCTGCGGAGTTAACTGAGCATCTCTGGGCGAAGCTGTAAGTTAGCTCGCAGCGAGGCTGTGAAGGAGCTTCCTGTGATGCTAAGCAACTTTGGTTTCTTACGCAAGACTTATCTCATGGAATCGTGCGAGACTAAGTTGTTGACACTTTAAAAAAGACAAGATTCTTACTGGCCTGAACAATGTCTAAACTTGTTGACATTTACAAAAGACAAGTGACAGACAAGCTGCCGACTAGTTCTGTACCCATCTCCGAGGGACAAAGCAGCAACTTGGACTCTACTGATCCAGTGAAGCAGACAGTGAGCCCAGATTGTCTCTAAAGAGACCTAAGTAGGTCTAAGATGCTAGGTTAGCTCAACACTTAGCATCACATGAGCCCAAGGGGATAGCCCACCTGAGAGACTAAGTTTATTCAACTTCGCCTTGAAGCTATTCAAAGCTCTATCAGTGAGCCAACTTATAGCTTCGCCTGAAGCACTCAGTTAACTCCGCAGAGAGTTAGCTTCGCTCGAAGTCACACACAACTGCGTAGAAGGATGTTCGGTTGCTTCGCTACAGATGTTATCTAGCTCCGCTGGAGAGCTTTCTTCTAACTTCGCCAGATGCTCCTTCCAACTCCACTGTGAGCTCGACTCGGCAACTCCACTGCGGGTCTTTCATGGTCAACCTTTAACCAATTAAATCTCCAGATGAGATCAAATCAATTCAAGATCAAGATCAAATCTAATCAAGATCAAATCTGAGATCAAATTTGGCAGTTGTTTGCCATAATCTCTTAACTCTCCTAAAACGAGTAAGAAGATTAGGGGAGATCTTTCAATTATTTGAAAAGAATCAAAACAGATCAGGAGATCGACCTACCTGCTATTCCTATCTTCGTAGAAGCTGATGCTAAGGCTACTTTTCAGATTTAAATAGATTGACTTAATCTGTTTCAGATTTTCAAGGGACAATTATACCCCTGTTCTCTTTATAAATAGCCCACCAGGGGTACATGGGAGAGAGGGCGCGCATAGGCAAAGAGACGCACAGAGAGAGGCAGCTAAATAGAGATCTATTCTCTAGCTTCTAAGAATTCAGAGAATTCAGAGAACTACTTTCCTAATCAGGGTGCTGATACCCTAATACCTTCCTTCCTTTCAAGGAATTTCTGAAACCAGGCGAGAAGGAATTCCAAGTGAAGGCAGTTTGAGAAGTAACAAGAGGGTTCTACCAACCTTCTGTTTTTGATTCCCCGAACCAGGCGAGAAGGGAATCCCATCGATCGCATCGTCAAAGGGACAAAGTGGTCACGTGCTGACTAGACTCCTATCGGCACACTTCTCCAGAGTCTCAGAGGAGATCTACTTGTAATCTTTTGTGTTACTTGTAATTTAGCTCCTCGACACTTTTTTGTAAGTTTTTTCCTTTTGCAAAATCAATGAAAAACAAGATGGCGACTCCGCTGGGGATAAAGATTTCTCCACTGTTGAGAATCAAGTGTCATAATGCGATGAATAGACCTTCGGTCTATCTCTGAATTCAAAGAAGCCGGTGTGGCCAGAGCCCCTCTAGCTAAATCTTCGAAGTAAGTCTCTGTGGAGACAGACGAGGCTCTTTGCGAGCCTACCGTAGTCCTCTGGCGCAACAAGGGAGCAGACCCACAATACAAGGGTCAGAATCTTTAGCCCGTCACCTTCGAGAACCTAGTTGTTCACTTCGACCAGGAAAATTCGAAGAAGTCCTCTCTGGGGATGGTCTAATGCTCCATGAATGGAAGCATAGAAAGGTCTCCATGGCCAAGGTTTCAGAGCAGAAATCAGAAGCAGAATCCTGCCAACACCACCCAGCCTCGCATGTGGCTTATCTGGTTCCCTACAAACCTAAGTCTCCTCTTTCAAAGCAGACATGGAGGCCAAAGCCTCAGGCTCTGTATAAAGCCTCAGGCATAGTTACGCCACAAGTGCGTCTCTCTTGCAAAGAAAAAGGTAAGATGCCTGCCTGCTCTAGCGAGACTGCTAGCTGCGAAGTCACAATGGCAACCATACTTTCGCCTAATTCAAGAACAATAACTCCTCTCGACAGCCTCATTCTCATGAGCGAAGCTACTGGACCTCAGGGTACGCATGATGTCCGTAGCCGCGAAGCTCGAACCAAAGCACCACAGTGTGCTAAACTCGCTCTTTGCAGCAAAACTAAGGGATTGCCTCTAAGTGCTGATAGCGGTGCTTATGTAACTTCAGCGCCCAACGGCATTTCTAATGGTTTTAATCGCGAATTTAGCGCCAAAACACTATCTAAGGCTAATCACCTTCACAACAACATAGAGGATAAAGTACCACAATGTGCTTCGCTCCTCAGATCTTCGAGTACTAGGCTCGCTCTTTGAAGCGGAGCTAAGGGATCGTCCCTAAGTGTTGATAGCGGTGCTTAGGCAACTTCAGCACCCAAGGATATTCCCAAAGTTCTTAGTCGTGAAGGTAGAGCTGAAGCATAATTTAGTGCTAATTACCTCTGCGGTGATGAAAGGAACATGGCATCGTCCTATGCGCAATCCATCAAAATCCTTCTTGGGGGTTTCGAGTGACAAGTTCCTTGGGTTTATTGTTACATCAAAAGGAATTCATCTTGACCCAGACAAAGTCAAAGCCATTCAGGACATACATCCACCGAGGAATCTCAAAAAGCTTAGAGGCTTGCAAGATAGAATGGCTTATATGAGAAGATTTATCGCAAATCTCTCAGACCGCTGTCAACCGTTCACCTGACTCTTGAAAAAGGGTGCTTCCTTCGTATGGGATCAAGCTTGTCAGGAAGCTTACGAGAATATCAAGAGATATCTCACAAAACCTCCAGTCTTAGTAGCTCCCGCATCAGGGAAACCATTCTTGCTTTATGTGAAGGCTATGGACCATTCTCTTGGTGCCTTGATTGCTCAGAAAGACGACGATGGTCACGAACATGCTATTTATTATCTGAGCAGGACTCTGATAGGGGCGGAATCACGCTATAATCCTATTGAGAAGGCGTGCTTAGCTCTTGTCTTTGCTGTTCAGAAGACACGACATTATTTGGTCGGCCAAAACATACATGTCATTTCCAGAGTGAATCCTTTGCGTCTTCTCATGACGAAGCCAGGATCATTGAATTCAAGATTAGCTAAATGGGGGCTGCTTTTGTCTCAATACGACATGATCTTTATCCCTCAAAAGACGGTTAAAGGCCAGGCCCTTGCAGAGTTCTTGGCTACTCTTCCAGTTCCGGAATACTCAAAACTTCATGAAGATATTCCAGATGAAGTCTTAAAGTCCAATGTAACCTCAGAGGATGAAATTTGACAGATGTTCTTCGATGGAGCATCACGAATAGGCCCTAAAGGTAGGATCATTACCAGCGTGGGGGTTGTGTTTATCTCTCCACAGAATCATGTCCTTCCTAGAGCATTTTCTCTGTCGGAATCATGCTCCAACAATGTAGCAGAATATAATGCTCTACTCATTGGTCTTCAGCTCGCCCATGGAATGGAGGTACGCTACCTTGAATCTTATGACGATTCAAAATTGATTATCAATCAGGTTAAAGGCGAATATGAGGTCTGTCACGAGGATTTGGTGCCTTATTATTACACAGTCATTAAATTGGCTAATCTGTTTGATGATTTTTACATCAGGCACGTATCTCGATCTCAGAATACTAAGGCGGATGCTCTTGCTGCATTAGCAACAATACTAGCCCTGCCAGTCGACACCGAGTATCACCTCACAGTGGCGACTCGATACCTTATCTGCTCTAAAACATGTTAAGAACTACAGAGGTCTATAATATCTCGACGGATCTTGAGCCGAGAGATTGGCGATTCTCTTTCATCGACTATGCTCTACATAGTCTGTTGCCAGAGAATCCTAAAGAAGCAACATCTATCAGACGAAGGTCTCTCCGTTTTTACTATGATCCAACTCTGAAGACACTTTACCGTCGTTCATACGACGGTATCCTTCTCCGTTGCCTTTCTAATTCAGAGGCACAGGAAGTGCTTAAAGAAGCACATGATGGCATATGCGGAGCTCATCAGCCAGGTCCAAAACTTAAAGACAGATTGCATAGGCTTGGATATTATTGGCCAACCATGACAGCCGATGCCATCCAATATGCGCGAAGGTGTAAAGCATGTCAAATTCATACGGACTTCATACACCGGTCTCCAGAGTTGCTCCACCCAACTATTGCTTCATGGCCATTTGAAGCATGGGGAATCGATGTCGTAGGGCCAATCAGCCCCTCTTCGATAAAAGGACACCGATTTTTCTGGCAATAACCGATTACTTTTCAAAGTGGGCAGAAACCATACCACTGATTGAAGTCAAAACTTCCAACGTGGTTAATTTCATCAAACACCACGTCATTCATCGGTTTGGTGTCCCTAGGCGGATCATCCATGATAACGATGCCTAATTCATAAGCCAGGTATTCTATCGATTCTGCGATAAATACCTAATTCAGAATGTGGCTTCAATTGCCTATAATCCTGCCGCTAATGGCTTGGCGGAAGCATTCAACAAGACAATCATTAAGTTACTCAAAAAGTTCGTCTCCTCGAATAAGCGAGATTGGGACAAAAAACTTGGTGAATGTCTTTGGGCCTACCGAACCACGGTTCGGACCCCGACAGGCAATACGCCATTTTCCCTGGTATACGGGTGTGAAGCAGTCATACCGTTAGAAATCTAGATGCCATCATTGCGAGTCGCTTTAATGACTAAGATCACATCAGAAGACAATGATCGGTTGCATCTTCAAGAGCTCGAAGTCTTAGATGAGAAGCGGTTACAAGCTCAGCAGCACATCGAGTTGTATCAAGCTCGAATCTCAAAGCCTTCAACAAGAAGGTCAAACAAAGAGTCTTCCAGAAAGGAGATTTGGTTTTATCCGTCAGACGACCAATGATCATGACTCATAAAACCAAAGGCAAATTTCAGCCTAAATGGGAGGGACCGTTTGTAATAGAAACTTCTATTCAAACGGAGCATATCGCCTTATGACTTCAGATGGTGATTTACTCATGATGCCGATCAATGGCAAGTTCTTAAAGAAGTATTATCCTTGATTAAGGATCCTTCTCATGATCAAGTTAACATTACACCTCTGATCAAAACCTTCAAGTCCAAGGTACACACAAGGAGTGCCCCTCTCTTCCTCCAAACAAGGTCATGCAACCATAAACCAGTAGGAAGCTGATCATACACTGGTGGTCTCAAAGAAGAATCAAGGTTACACATGCATTAACCAAATGATCCAACACCTTTAACGGTTAAGGATAGAGGAAAATGTTGGCCTTTAAACGCAACATAAGTCCTCGACAACTCATCATGCTGAGGGGAATAACATGACTGGCCCGACTCAAACGGTAGTTGGTAGAGGCATATAAAACCCGTTGACAGCGGAGGATTTGCTAAAAATCCTAAGGGACCTGTTCCCATTTGATCCCCTCTCCAAAATCACTTACCAATTCTTATCCATGGAATGGTAAGACCACATATAAAGATCTTTTCATCCATTTCGTTGTTAAGTTAACGTTAAACCTATGACAGTGATCTCCTCGCTTTTCGCAACGAAAACGAGACCTTTTCATGCTATGTTTAACAGTACACTTCTGGCATCCATTTCGCTGTTAATTTAACATTAAATCTATGACAGTGATCTCCTTGCTTTTCACAACGAAAACAAGACCTTTTCATGCTATGTTTAACAGTACACCTCTGGCATCCATTTCGCTGTTAAGTTAACATTAAATTTATGACAGTGATCTCCTCGCTTTTCGTAACGAAAATGAGACCTTTTCATGCTATGTTTAACAGTACATCTGTGGCATCCATTTCGCTGTTAAGTTAACATTAAACCTATGACAGTGATTTCCTCGTTTTTCCCAGTGAGAACGAGACCCTTTTCATGCTATGTTTAACACTACACCTCTAGCATCCATTTCGCTGTTAAGTTAACATTAAACCTATGACAGTGATCTCCTCGTTTCTCGCAATAAGACGAGACCCTTTTCATGCTATGTTTAACACTACACCTCTGGCATCCATTTCGCTGTTAAGTTAACATTAAACCTATGACAGTGATCTCCTCGTTTTTCTCCGACAAATTGCTTTCCGAATCCCTACGAAGTTCTTTTTATCACGTTAACATTACACTTCTGACATATGATCTTCTATGGAATTCATTTCCTAGCCCCCCAGCAAGTTCCTGAGTCCCACTCAGTCTTCGGTGGCTTTTTGGGTTGTCACGTTAACAATATACCTCTGACAATTCCTTTCAAATCCCATCCAAATTTTGAGCTTGGTAGCTTCTCAATCGGTTACGTCATTGCGACCTCTAAACCGACAGATAGCCAAGTCTCATCTTTCAGTCCGGTAAGGACTATTTTGAGCTTGGTGGCTTCTCAATCGGTTACGTTATTGCGACCTCTGAACCAGCAGATAGCCAAGTCTCATCTTTCAGTCCGACAAGGACTATTTCTTTATCATCATACGACAAAATTTTGAGTCTGGTGGCTTCTCAATCGGTTACGTCATTGCGACTTCTAAACCGGCAGATAGCCAAGTCTCATCTTTCAGTCCAACAAGGACTATTTCTTGTCATCATACGACAAAATTTTAAGCTTGGTGGCTTCTCAATCGGTTACGTCATTGCGACCTCTGAACCGGCAGATAGCCAAGTCTCATCTTTCAGTCCGGCAACGACTATTTCTTTGTCATCATATGATAATTTGAGCTTGATGGCTTCTCAATCAGTCACGTCATTGCGACCTCTGAACCGGCAGATAGCCAAATCTCATCTTTCAGTCCGACAAGGACTATTTCTTTGTCATCATACGATTAAATTTTGAGCCTGGTGGCTTCTCTATCGTTACGTCATTGCGACTTCTGAACCGGCAGATAGCCAAGTCTCATCTTCCAGTCCGACAAGGACAATTTCTTTGTCATCATATGACAATTTTGAGCTTGATGGATTCTCAATCGGTTACGTCATTGCGACCTCTGAACCGGTAGATGGTCAGGTCTCATCTTTTTAGTCCAGTAAGGACTATTTTCTCAAATGGCTGCGATACAACTTGAAAGAAAAAATTCAGAAGATAAAATAAGTTGAAAATGCAACAGGGGAATCAAAATAAAATCACTTTTTATTTATTCTAAAAGAGGGATACATGAATGCACAGATTACAAGCTATGACAGTGCTTCATAGGACTTAATCCGTTCTTCAAGGGTGGCCAGCCTAGTCTTCCTCTCTTCAGCAGCCCTGATAAGTGCCTGTGGCCTCAACTGGGCCTCATTAAGCTCGCCGTCTGGGCCAAGCGAGCTTCAATTTCAACCAAGGTTGCCCTCTATGGCAGCTCCTATCGCAAGACTTCGTTATTCTGGGCATTAAGCTGCTCAAGCCGGGCAGTCTCTTCAAGACGCACTGGTTCAGCCTTGGACAAAAGAAGATTAGCCTCCCTGATCATTTCCTTGGCCTTTTCAATTTTATCCTCAGTGTCAAGAAGAGCACTGCTAGAAGCGTCTATGGCATCCCCGAGCTCTACTTTCCTGGTCTCCAAGGATTTCAATTCAGAAGAAATTGCCTTAGCAGCTTCTTGAGCAGTGAGATGAGCTTCATGCATCTGAGCAATAAGATGCGCAAGCTGCTTGTTAACTGAAGACTCCAGATCTGAATGGCTAAGACGGTGCCATTCGTCCACATCCCTCTCCAGTCTGTCCACCAGAAGCTCCAATGCGGCGGCCTGATCATCACCTCCAAAGTCCCAGATACTGTTAATGCTTCGGGAAAGGACCACGTTTAAAGCATTGAACGAGGTAGTCGAGCCCTTCAAAACCAAAGCAATAGATCGCTTCAAGCTCTTATAAAAGCTGTCGACTAACTCAGCCACGAATTTGTTCTCAGCCTCAATTACTCCCGGCAAACAAGTAGCCACTGAAGATAGAGTTTTCACTGGCTTCACCAGTGTAACTATGGAGGAAATAATAGAAGCACTGGCAGCAGCAATATGAGGGGTTGTCGGTGATCTCGGAGGAGTCCTCATTGAATCCAGTACACTAGCCACAACCGAGGTAGGACTAGTGACTATTTCTGAAAGAGCTGGCTCAACCACCAATGTTGGAGAAGTAGGACTGGTAATCACCTTCAGCTCTGCGCCTGGCAAGATAGGCGGTACTGGCGAAACCAATGGCATCTCACTCACCGATATAGTTGGAAGTGAGGTTGGTTCCATGATTACCGTCCCCTCAATTTCAGTTCCTCTGGCTGGTTCAGGCTGATAAGAGGGCAGGTCGTGATACAAAGCATCCAACTCAGCAGCATCTACCGCGGTCAAAGTACTTACTTCACCCCTGGTTCCCTCAGGAAGATTGGTTGGCTCTCTCGAAGTCGATGCACCCAAAGGCGGAACACCTATAGCAAGACTTTGTTTAGGCAAGGCATAAAAAATAGCAGGAGTCAAAAGTTCAAAATAATACCAAAAGATAATGTCGCCCCAATCGTCTTGACGGTCGCATCAGTCCCTGCAGGCTCCATTGGGAAATCTTTGGCAGAACCAATACGAATGATCGGCCCACGTTTACTGGCCGAACCTCTGTGATCCACCCAAAAAGCTAGAAGCTACGGGACTTCTTTTTGAAGTCCCAATGCCCGAAGGACCTACATCAGCTGCGTCACCTCCAGACTCTTCTGAGACAGCGAAATAGCCAGATTCATCGCCTTCCCTACAAGTGAACAAGGGATCATAATGCTCCCCTTGTTCTCTGGCAGCCTCAGCTCTCGGGCTTCTCACTGCCTCAGTTCCTAAAGCATAAAGTAAACAATGAGCTATCTGGAACACATAAGAAGTATATTATAAGAACAGAGCTGATCTTACCCGGGTCCGGAGCAGCTTTATCAGTAGTCGGCCTAGGAGCCGATAACTTAACGACTAATGGGACAGGAGGAGGAGGCGCTACAGATAATTCGCCCTCTGTAACAATCGTAGAAGCGTAGCGACGAGGCTTCTTCACTACCCTCTTCCTACGAGATCCACCTTCCCGCTTTCGCTTGAAGTGGACGTCAGCATCTTCTTCCTCCACTTCTTCCACATCAACATGTTCCATGGGGGTCGTGCCTATCCCACCAGAAACAGCTGTTGGAGCTTTAACACCCATACCCGCTTCAAAGCGAGGACTTCCTGCATCCGAGGCTTTACTATCATCAGCGGCGATGAATTCCCCGAGTCCTGGAACGCGGACCCACTTACCCTCGCTCTTCTCAGTGACTTTCCGCTTCAACCGCTGAGAGATTAACTTCACACCAAAGGAATTGATAAAAAATCTAGTGGGTGTGAAGTTCGAAGTTCTATACCACTGGCAGAATCCCAGGGTCGTCAGAAGGTTCGGAGTCCTTAGCGACATGCACAGTCACGCCTCAGTACAGCCAGCAATGAAGAACTGCCAGGCACGAGCTCCATCGATAAGACTCCCTATGAAGGCCAGACTGTTGTTTGGATTGCCTACATATAGTTGGTCATACCCAAACTGGCGACAAACCGACTCGGAACATAAGGCTCCAAGTAACAGGTGTCCCCACTTCTATACAACAAGTGTGATGGCCGGATGCTAACCAGCCACTCGAAGACTCTCCGACTCAATGACGTCTGCCCTTCTCCCACATCCTTGAATTCTTCACCGTAGCCTGCATCGCGAATGTAGGGGAAGCATCAAAAAAGGCTATAAACGTCATGACGGTACAGCAGTTTACAGACTGCAGCCACATAAGTCTTTGACCATGAACACCCCTCGAATCGACAGAGAAGCGTCATTCGAACACCTTCTGGGGGCTCTCTCTGGCTTAGATAATGGAGGGATAGTGAAGGGTGAACCATGCCATTAAATAAGTATATGGCAGACCTATTCGGGGGTTTGGTCCGTCGCGAGGCAAGATAGTCCCATTCACCCCTCTTCGTTGCTGGTGGCCTACAGAAAGCCTCCGTCAATGCACAAAGGTCTCTTTGGATACAGCACACCATGGCTGGAAGAAGTCCAAGAGAACGACTATGGACTAGACGAATGGCAGACAGGAAGACAATCGGATGAATGACATTGCCAGACGAAGACGGCACCACACATCTCTTCAACCAGACCGCTAAGAAACCAGCTAAAAGTGCCTTCTGAGACGTCGGTCGACGAGCCTGGTGGTGAAAACTCTGAAGAATATCGCCTTTCTCATAGGGTCCGTCATCTTCTTTCAGAATCAAATCCCCTTCTTGCATCCGGCAAAAGATGTCTTCATCTACAACTCCACAATGAGCTGCTTCAGGAGTACCTTCCAAGTCGGAGAACAAATAATTTTCCCAACTCTCCAGACTGCATGAAACTCCCTTATGGCTCTCATGCATGCTGGAACAAATGTAGAGATGGCACATCAATTCCCGGTAGGTCTCAAGCAAAGCGGGCTCCTGCTTCTCTAAAAGTGCCAATTCCGCCTCGCACGGGAAATATTATTCATATGAGATAGACCCCAAAGGCAGAGCAGAGATTTCCCATATCTCGTACAGAGCAATACCCAATTCACCAACAGGGATGAAGAAGGTCCCTGTAGCCGGGCAGTATAACTCAAAGATGGCGTAGAAGTTCGCTATGCTCATCTGAATGTCATAACAGGTCGCCCTGACGGCCTCGTAAAGTCCTAACCTCTCCGGATCCTCCTCAAATGAGTAAGGACATATAAAGTCAAGTCCCTCCACCATGCCTTGGGAGGGTGAATCCACCCTGAAGTCCTGAAATCAGTGGCTGGATAATTACCACAAACTTTAAAGAACTGATTTCTAAAGGTCTGAGCCACAACGGGGTTTTCTCCCACTGGGATGTCTGGAAGTACATTCTCTGGGTGGAGACCCAATATGCAGTAAGGAGGACTCGTCCTTGTGTAACCAGGGGATGGAATTATCAACTTCCCTAAGTGAACGGAGTCAGTAGTCCGAGTCACTTGCCACCGCATCTTTCGAGCCTTTGTCACGCATTGAAAGAAGGACAAGGGAAATGCCGCTTGCTAGATGGGAGATAGTACTTCTCGCCATCCAATTTAAAAATCTACTGCCCCTCTCCGGGCTAGCAGCATCGTTGTCTGGCGCTGCATCTCCAAATATGAAGCCGGGCTTTCGATAGATTCTTCTTCGTCAGAATCTTCAAGGGAAGCAGTAGTTAAGATGCTTCTCATGGTGCGCTGATCCCCACCATGAATAAGTGCATCCTGAGCAGGAGAGCTTCGCTCGCTGAATAGTGAAGCCTGCCCTTGAAACTGTAGGCTGACATGGCCATCTAGCCCCCTGGCTGTGCCAAAGAGACTGCTCAGAGGACCAGGAGTACAGTGCACTGCAAGAATAAGGAGAAACTATGATTAGTTCATCAGCCAAATAAGAGCTAAAAACAAGAATGTAATTTTTGTTAAGGCATAGCCTCGCTCTCCGAGCGAAGCTGGCCTAATGATAGCTTCGCCCTGAAGCTTAGCTTCGCAGCTGCAGCGTAACTCCGCGCTCCACATGAAGGCAGGAAGCCGGAAAATATCCAAGTGTTAGCTTCGCTCTAGAAGCTTGACCTCGAACAACAGAACGCGACAAAGCCCCAGGGGCTAACTTCGTCAGAAGGGTACTGCTGCCTAAAAATTATTTTAAGGGCACTGAGGTCCTTTTCAGTCACACTCCAAAGGCTAGCTTCGCACTCTATCATTTAATGGGATGTGAACCACCTAAGGGATAGCTTTGCCTGGAAGCTTGAAGAAGGGACCCTTCGGTTCTATGATTCCCAATCAAGAAATCAAGGAATTGAACTCCCTAAGATAACGAGATCATGATTAATCGCTCTGGGTTCATTAGAAGATGGCCAAAAATTGGCTTTAAAAGAGAGATGAAAATCTCTGATCAAAAAGGAAAAATCCCTACCCGCGATAGGTCGTTCGATGACCAGAGGAGGAGAAGGACCCTCCGTCGTAGAGGTTGCTACCTCTTTTCCTGCTCGTCTTTTGGGAGCCATTGGAGAACTGTAGAAGTTCTTGAATTCTCAAACGAAGAAGAAAGAAGAAGAAAGGGCTTACAGTGCTCTGAAAATTTAAAGAGAAGTGGTGCCTTCTCTTTCAGTCTGATCCGGCTTTTATAGGCTAATGACTGCCTAAAACTCCGCCTCCTCGAAAGGAGCGCAGGCGGTCATTTCAAATTAATTTGAAACGGCACCTAAAGCGTTACTTCAGCCCCACTAAGGGCTAACTCCGCCATGAGTCTAGTGCTGGCTTAGTGCGATGCATGAATGACTTCGCTGACAAACATGCTTTAGCTCCGCTAAAAGCACATCTCTATCTTCGCAGAAATTCCATGCTAGCTTCGCCAGAAACTACTTCCTGACTTATTTGGAAATCGGTCCCCAACTTCGCCGGAAGTTTAGCTCCGTTGAGAGTTTCTAATTCCTCCTAGAGAAAAGACTTGCTAAGTTGGTCCGTTTCAGGTCTTCTCGAGTCAAAAAGAAGGAGAAACAAAGCAGATAAGCAGAAAGTAAACTTTTATTGATTCAAAAGGGAAGATACATTGATACTACTACATCAAAGATTATCTTTTGTACAACTGAATCATTGCTCCAAAGGCATACAACTGGTCCTATCTACTTCCAAGCCAAACCAATTAGACACGAAAGGCTTTCCTCCTGCACGAGGCCGTAATCCTTCGCATAATGGCAGATTTTGCCATCAAGAAGCTGGATCTTCTTTGATGAATTTGGCAAAGGACCGGTTGCCATCAAGAAGCTGGATCTTCTTTGGTGAAAATTGGCAAAGTACTCGAGACCTTACAGGTGACATCCGCTTTCCCGAAGTGAATCATCTCGGATAAGCGACTACCAGCCCCGCCTTGAAGTGGATCATCTCGGATAAGCGACTGCCAACCTCTTTTGGGAACACACATCAGCTGCCCAGTTGTTCCTCCTACTTAGAATTTAAAGTTTCAACTGGAAAGGTAAGAGGCAACTTTCTGGTCTCTTTCATCAAACAAAAGACTAGCGAGCATAGCTCACTGCAATGCAAACTGAAAACAGGTTAGCAGTAAAACGAAGAAAAAATGCAAGCATGGCACGCTAAGGCAAATTCTTTGGGGCGAAGCATTTATATCCGATTCAGTTGCAATTTAAGGATGGATTTCAATTGAGCAGTGATAGCCTCGCTTACACAGTAATGATGGGCTAGCTCAGCGTAAGCCAAGTCTTAGTTCCGCCTAAGACAGTTATACTGAAGGAGCGTTAAAAAGAGTTATGTCCTAACCTCGCCTATACGACTGAGCCAGACTGATCCAGAGGGACACAGTCTTGACCCCACCTGTATGGCAAGACTGGCTCAACCTTAAAGGGACTAAGTCCCAATCCTTACCAATGTGGCAAACTTAGCAGGCAAGCATGCAATGATCTTTCTTTGATCAAATGAAAATGATAGCTTCGCCGGGAAGCTGGGAAATAGGGCTGAAGCCCTTCTCTGCAGATCAGTCAGATACAAAATGAAGAACAAGGGAAATCAATCCCTGAAGCAGCTGATAAAGCTAAATTAAGGGAGATAAAACTCCCTAAAGTCATTAGTTCATGGTAAAGTCTCTGGATGACTGAGACTCACCAGTTCTTGGCCGATTAATGACCAGAGTGGGCACCCCCACTGTTTCAGAAATCTGAGTATATTTCTCTGAACAACCAGGAGAAGTCATGAACAGACTGCTTCTCTGTAGAGGACTTCAAGTGTCCTATTTATAAGCCTCATGGCCTGATCGCACCGCTGCTGTTTCAAGCATAGAAGCGCGAGCGAATTTAAGGCATTTATTGGGCCTTGAGAAAGGGAAATAGTCTCCCTCGAAATGCACAAGGAAGGAATGATCTCCCTCGTTAATGCAAGAGAAGTTATTTCAACTTCGGGAAGGAAATAATCCTTCTAGTAACTAGCCGAAAGCAGTTAGTCTTGGGAAAGGAACGACATTCCAAGACCAATTTGAAGCGAATCTCCTCCGGGAGACTCGGACGCAGAGCTACCCAGGATCGCGAATCTACACGATTCTTTGGCGAATTTATCCTAAAGCAGGATTGAAAGCGAAGCTGTAATCAACCACCATGGCGACGTTCATACTTCACATACCATCAATCAAAGCAATTCAAAGTATTTCTAAGCCTGAACCATTCGATTGCAGACTTTCGAAAACTTTGAAGGGGGTCTTGTTGATACTTTAAAAAAGATAAGATTCTTACTGGCCTGAACAATGTCTAAACTTATTGACGTTTACAAAAGACAAGTGACAGACAAGTTGCCGACCAGTTCTGTATCCATCTCCGAGGGACAAAGCAGCAACTTGGACTCTACTGATCCAGTGAAGCAGACAGTGAGCCCAAATTATCTCTGAAGAGACCTAAGCAGGTCTAAGATACTAGGTTAGCTCAATACTTAGCATCACATGAGCCCAAGGGGATAGCCTCACCTGAGAGGCTAAGTTTATTCAACTTCGCCTTGAAGCTATCCAAAGCTCTATCAGTGAGTCAACTTACAGCTTCGCCTGAAGCACTCAGTTAACTCCGCAGAGAGTTAGCTTCGCTCGAAGCCACACACAACCGCGCAGAAGGATGTTCGGTAGCTTCGTCACAGATGTTATCTAGCTCCGCTGGAGAGCTTTCTTCTAACTTCGGCAGATGCTCCTTCCAACTCCGCTGCGAGCTCGACGCAGCAACTCCGCTGCGGGTCTTTCATGGTCAATCTTTAACCAATTAAATCTCAAGATGAGATCAAATTAATTCAAGATCAAATCTAATCAAGATCAAATCTGAGATCAAATTTGGCAATTGTTTGCCATAATCTCTTGACTCTCCTAAAACGAGTAAGAAGATCAGGGGAGATCTTTTAATTATTTGAAAAGAATCAAAAGATCAGGAGATCGACCTACCTGCTATTCCTACCTTCGCAGAAGGTGATGCTAAGGCTACTTTCCTCATTTAAACAGATTGACTCAATCAGTTTCCAAATTTTCAAGGGACAATTATACCCCTGTTCTCCTTATAAATAGCCCACCAGGGGTACACGGGAGAGAGGGCGCGCACAGGCAAAGAGACGCACAGAGAGAGGCGGCTAAACAGAGATCTATTCTCTAGCTTCCAAGAATTCAGAGAATTCAAAGAACTACTTCCTAATCAGGGTGCTGATATCCTAATACCTTCCTTCCTCTCAAGGAATTTTCGGAATCAGGCGAGAAGAAATTCCCAAGTGAAGGCAGTTTAAGAAGTAATAAGAGAGTTCTACCAACCTTCTGTTCTCCGATTCCCCGAACCAGGCGAGAAGGGAATCCCATCGATCGCATCGTCAAAGGGACAAAATGGTCGCTCGCTGACCAGACTCCTATAGGCATACTTCTCTAGAATCTCAGAGGAGATCTACTTGTAATCTTTTGTGTTACTTGTAATTTAGCTCCTCGACACTTTTTTGTAAGTTTTCCCCTTTTGTAAAATCAATGAAAAACATAAGTGTTGAGATAACTTAGTATCCTGGACCTGCTTGGGCCTTCTCATGGGCTTGTAAGGAAGACCCCGGCTTACTGTCTGCTTTACTAGACTAGTAGAGTCCAAGTTGCTGATTCGTCCCTTTGAGATCGGTGAAAACTGGCCGTCGGCTTGTCTGTCACTTGTCTTTTGTAGATGTCAATAAGTTAGACATTGTTCAGGCCAGCTAGGAATCCTGTCTTTTTTTAGTGTCAACAAAACGCAAGAGCCGCGCCTGTTCTACACAACGTCTGCTCCGCGTTTCTGAACCCTGCGTGTCAGATTCTCGACGTAAGGGTGGCTCTCAGAAGCTGAAAAGCCCTCAACAATTCGAAGCCAATCTCTTTGATCCCCCTCTGATGGATCTAAGAGATTATTTGATAAAGAAAAGGAGTGCTAATCTTATCACTCGTCTTATTGTTGTGAACGGCTCATCACGGCAATGCTCTCTGAATGCCGCTACAGCTCACATGCAAGCAAACAGTCAGTATTCAGACAATTGAACTCGACCTCCCGATTAGCCAAGAGGTGTCGCTCTCACAGAAGGAAAGCCTTCTCTGACATGGAGTACCTTAAAGTTACAGCAAACATGGCAAGCAGAAGTAAGGAAAACAACTGGCAGTCAGCTCCGACGAGTCTGACACAGAACCAAAAGGAGTGTACCGACATACTCGTGCGATCGCCCCGATCAACTACAGTGCCCTAGCTCGGGGCATTAAAGTAAGTGAATAACACTCCGCCATTACAGAATCACAAGTCTCGAACTCTTCCATAGAGAAAAAAGCCTTTGTGTATATGACAAATACTCCCGAGGAGACGGCAAGGCGATTTGAACAATAAGCTCAGGTCCAAAGGGAACAATTCAGTATGATTCGTGCTCAACAAGAATCTATCGATACCCTCAAGCAGATGCTTGCAATTGCTTGAAGATAAGAGAAAGTCACCGACAAACCTTCTTCTAAGAAGTCTAAAGGTAAACGAAAAGAAGGAGAAAGCTCATCTTCCATACATATCGAGGATAAGGAGCAATCTAATTCCGAGTCGTCTAAATCCTCGTCTAAAGAGGAAGGCAACCCCGAGAATGGGGGTATTCATTCTAAAAGAATGAGTCAATTGGAGCAGCATCTGGAAGCCCTTACTAACCGGAAAGGCCTCCAAGAAGCAGGAGTGGTCCAGCCATATTCGGCCGAGTGGGACCTTGTTCCGTACCCTCCTAAGTTCAAAGCTCCGACCTTACTGGCTTTCGACGGCAAAGAGTCACTGAACCAACATATCTACTATTTCAAATCTTAGACAGGAAATATAGTAGATAATGATGCCATCTTGGCATGTTTGTTCATCGGCACTCTAAAGGGCTTACTTTTGAATGGTTCATGAAACTCGCAGAAGGCTCCATCAAAAATTGGGGTGATTTAGAAAAGCTCTTCCTGACACGCTTTCCTGGTAACAAAGCAGCGAAAGGGAGAGTCAGTCAAAATATTTGTGGAGAGATTTCAGAATATGGCGCTCTGATGTCCTAGCGGAATGATCCAGGCCATCCTGGTAGAAACATGTCGCCGCAATCTATAAACTTCACTCCTAACCCAGATAGGGGTTGCTGAAAGTCGCACCTGGAGCAATTGGTCCAACAAGATGAACATGCCGAGGAAATTATCGCCAGGGTTAGGGCAGAAGAAAACAAGCCCCGACCCAAAAAGTCGACAAGGCGCGTGCCAGAAATACTTTTCAATCAAAAAGAAAGGATACATTGGCGACAGAGACAAAATCCCCCGTCAAACCTCAGCCGGCCAGGGGAAGGGGTTCTTCAAGTCAGCCACGCTCCAACAAGCAGTATTTCTTCAAAGACGAGCATGTCGATTCGTTGTTCAAATTACTCAACAAGAGCAACAGATTGAAACTTCCTGAAGCTAGACATCCTGAGGAAGTCGGCAAGTCCGATAATCCTAACTACTGCCTGTATCATAGGATGCTAGGGCACCCAATCAAGAGCTATTATGTCTTCAAAGATATTCTTCAAGCTCTGATCGATGCAGAAGTGCTAAAACTCCGTCAAGAGCAGAAGAAAGTGACGACTAATATGACATCATTCTTCAGTTTGGAAAACAGCCTCCAGCACCGTCCGGAGTAGTTCCTATCCCGAAAGGGGAACTAAGAATGATCAATATAGACTCACATCATCAACAGGAAAAAGGTCTTGTACCTATTCCTACACCTCAGGGAGAAATTATGTGAGTTCATTCTGACCTTGTGGATGGCCAAAGTGGACTACTGTTACCAACAGAAAGTCCAAAGGTAAGGCGAAAGCTTCGTCCTGTAATGTGATGTGTGCTTCTTCCCGGGAAGCCGAACTGATGTTCCCTCACTAACCGATTCGGAAGAGGAAACAATCATCCTTGTCGCATAACTCAATAAACCACTCGTGGCAGAAACTCGCTCGGGTCAGTCGTATTTAAAGAAGTACGATGAGATGGTGACAAGCCCTCCTAAACCTACTGCAGAGTCAGCTAAGCCCTCCGCAAAGCAACTGGTGCAGAAGCAGAAAGAGTTTTGATTTTCCAAGGCTCTCTCAAAGAACAACGCGGAAGGATATCCAACACCTTACCGCTTTGACGTCCTGGCTCAACTGACCAATATCCCGGCTAGAATTACCCTTTATGAGCTCCTGAAACTATCAAAGTCAATAAGAGAAGCTCTGAGGGAAGCCCTAGCTGATGCTGAGGTCTTCATGGCCCAGATCCCGGCTGGACTATAGGAAGAAGAGGTAAAGGATTACCTCCATGCCTCCCAAAATGCCCCCTTGCATTACCTTCACGTCAGACGACTTGCAGGTTAAGAAGAAATATGATCGGCCCTTATACTTCACAGGGTATATTGGATCGTCTGACATGAGCCGCATTCAGGTAGATTCAGGATCCGCGTTGAGCATCATGCCTCGCCGAGTCATGTAGCACTTAGGGATCCCCACCCGTCGATTGAGCGCCACCCAAACTACCATCTATAGTTTCAACGCCAATGGTACGCGTCCAATGGGGAAGATTAAGCTCAAATGCCAGATTGGGGATCTAAGATCTAAAGGACATGCTATGTAATCGACGCTGACACTTCGTACAATTTGTTGCTCGGACGATCGTGGATTCTCGTAATTCCATCGTCCCCTCCACCCTCCATCAAGTCATGAAGTACATCGACGGAAGTGGAAAAGTCTGAACGTTGATTGCCGAAAGGCATCCGTTCAAGAGGTAGAGAACTATTTCACAGACTCCCTCCTGTACCAAGACTCTTTAGAGATGAACGAGAATCCACAATCAGAGGAATCAGACTCTGGTAATGAAACTGATACTGATCCAGAGGCGGAAGAAGAGTGCATGTAGGAATTAAATTCACTTATAACGAGCATTAATAAGCTCGATGTTAATAACAGCGACGTTGATGTAGGTGAGTGGTATATTAATGAAGAGGTTGATTTGGCTTACTTTTCTGTGTTTGCTTCTGATTCAGTGCCATCAGACACTAGTACCGAGGTGGATAATGACCCCTGGTCTGCAATGAATGCTCTGACATCATTACATGTACCAATGAAGTCATCCCTCATAAAGTACCAAGATGTCAGTGATGCATAAGAATCAGTATTCATGGTCCCAGCAAGACGCAAAGGCCAAAAATCAATTCTTTTTGAAAGAATTAAGTCTGAATTGATGTCTCGCGAAGACTCAGAAAGTAAGAACGAATCTCCTCAGTTCTCTCATTATGAGCCAAATATACTCAGAATGATGGAGAGGATGGGGTATGATCTAACAAATGGTCCTGGTTTGAACTTCGGCAAAGGAAGAAGAACACTACTTTGATCTTTCATTATACCATCAAACTCGCAGGGGTTTGGGCTATGTATCAATTCCAATTCTGTCAGCCTCTGAGTCTGAAGAGTCATTATACCATAATTACTCATCGAGCACATCATCGTGGGAGTCGGATGTTAGTATCGGCAATATCTTCAGAGAACTTTCAGCAAACATGATTTCAACAAGCCACATGGAAGACGGAAATGAAAAAAATGATCCAGTCTGATACAGATCCTTGGATCAAACACCTAAACACTCTCTGGGATATTCGCTTCGAACAACGCGGCCATCTACGGAAGATAAGGTCACCAGATTAATCTGGGAGATGAGACTAATCCTAAGCCCATCTTTATAAGCGAAAGCCTGTCACCCTCTAAGAAAGAAGTCTAATATCTCTTGTGTGAGAATATATAGATGTTTTCGCTTGGAATTATGAGGACGTGTCTGGGCTTGATCCTCGAGTGACTATGCATCGCCTTAACATTAATTCATACGTGAAGTCATTCAAACCGCAGCAGCGACAGTTTTGTCCAGAAATAATGGAAGCAATCCAGTCAGAAGTCAAAAAACTTATAGACTCTGGCTTCATTAGGGAGGAACAACACCCTGATTGGGTAGTCAATATCGTCCCTGTTATCAAGAAAAACGGGAAGATCCAGTTTGCATCGATTTTGTGATCTAAATGAGGCATGTCTCAAAGATGAATTTCCTTTCCCAATCACGGATGTCATGATTGACAATACGTGTGTGATTTTGAATGATTGTCCTTTATGGATGGATTCTCAGGGTACAATCAAATTAAGATGTACCCTGATGACGAAAAGCATACATCTTTCAGGACACCACTGGGGGTATATTACCATACTGTCATGCCCTTCGGACTGAAGAACGTAGGGGCAATGTATCAGAGAGCTATGAATGCAATTTTCTACGAACACATACGTAAAATAATGGAATGCTACGTCGACGACATTGCAGTGAAAAGCCGCACCAAAGATGATCACATGGCAGACCTGAAGACAGTTTTGAAATTATGTGGGCACATCTTTTAAAGATGAACCCCACAAAATCTTTCCTGGGGTTAGCCAGTAGTAAATTCCTAGAATTTGTGGTGACATCCAAAAGAATTTATAGGACCCATAAAAGTCCGCATTGTCTAGGAGATGCAACCACCAAGGAATCTCAGGGAGTTTAGAGGATTGTGAGGGCGACTAGCGTACATCCAGAAGTTTATCTTAAATCTCTCCGAAAGATGCCAACCCTTCACCAAATTAATGAAGAAGGGTGTCTCATTCATCTGGGACGATGATTACCAACAAGCGTTCGAGGAAATCAAAGGATACCTCACGCAACCACCCGTCCTTACAGCTCCGGTTTCAGGAAAACCTTTCCTGATATACGTTCGAGCGATGGATCATTCCTTAGGAGCTTTACTAGCCCAGAATAATTATCAGGGACATGAGCAAGTAATCTACTATCTGAGCAGAACCATGGTCGGAGCCAAACATCGGTATAACCCGATCGAAAAAGAATGTTTGGCGTTGGTGTTCGCCGTTCAGAAAATGCGACAGTACTTGGTGGGCTAGACTATAAATGTTATATCAAAAGTCAACCCTTTGAGGTTGCTCATGACAAAGCCATCGTCGCTAAATGATCAACTGGCAAAATGGGCCATACTGCTCTCCCAGTATGAGATGCACTTTCTATCGCAAAAAGTAGTGAAGGGACAACCGGTGGCAGATTTCCTGGCTGAACATCCATATCCGAGAGCGACCGGACTTTATGAGGATCTTTCAGATGAGGTCGCTGAAGTTTGTCAGACCCAGACGTCTTTCGAAGAACAGATATGGCAGCTCTTCTTCGACGGTGCATCAAGAACAGGCCCACGAGGGCATGTCGTAGCAGGAGTGGGGGTCGTACTAGTCTCTCCATAAAACTACGTGATCCCTCATGCATTCTCATTAACCGAGCCATGCTCTAACAATATAGCGGAATACAATGCTCTCTTGATTGGAATGCAAATCGCCGATGAGATTGGCGTTAAAAATCTTGAAGCGTACGGTGACTCTAAACTCATCGTTAACCAAGTTCGCGGAGAATACGAAGTTAGGCATGAAGACTTAGTACCCTATTACATGCAACTATTCACATGGCCGAGAGATTCAAAACTTTTTCATTGATCATGTGCCTCACCGGCAAAATGCGCACGCAGATGCACTGGCATCTCTCGCTGCCTCCTTAGCCCTTCCAGCTAGAGTTGTAGAGAAAATACTTGTCTACAACCATGACTTTTATTGCCCAAGCACCGCTTTTGAAGATCACCAAAAGCTGACATGAGACTGTCAAGTCAAAGAAGCTTTAGAAAATTCAACAGATCCAGAACTCAAGGATTGACGATTCCTGTACATCGACCATGCACTGAATGACATCCTTCCTAATGATTCCAAAGAGGCGGCTGTCATTAGAAGGAAAGCCCCCAAATTCTACTATAATGCAATCACGCGAACACTGTATCGTCGATCGCATGATGGGATCCTCCTCCGCTATTTGTCACAAAAGAAGGCACAGGAAGTACTCAAAGAAGTGCATGATGGCATGTGTGGAGCTCTTCAGCCTGGTCCAAAGCTTGGGGATCGACTCTGAAGACTGGGATATTATTGGCCTAAGATGACCCCGACGCCATCACGTACGCTAAACGATGTCACACCTGTCAGGTCCATGGTGACTTCATCCATCAAGCACCAGGATATCTTCGCTCTACAACCTCAACCTGGCCATTTAAAATGTGGGGAATGGACGTAGTCGGCCCTATCAGCTCACCTTCATCCAAAAGACATCGGTTCATTTTAGCTATAACGACTATTTCTCTAAATAGGCTGAAGCTATTCCCTTAAGGGAGGTAAAGGCATCTGACGTGGTCAAATTCATTAAACATCACGTTATTTACCGCTTTGGTGTACCACGACGGATTGTTCATGATAATGGGCCCCAGTTCGTCAGCCAGGCTTTCAGATGTTCTGCAACAAGTTCAAAATCCGGAGTTTTACCTTAACGGCATACTACCCAGCTGCTAACAGCCTCGTAGAAGCTTTCAATAAGACTATTGAAAAACTTCTAAAGAAATTTGTCTCGAAAAGCCAACGTGACTTGGACGAGAAGTTAGGTGAATACTTATAGGCCTATCGCACGACGGTTCGAATCCCGACGAAGGCTACACTTTTCTCCTTGGTATATAGGTGTGAAGCAGTACTCCCATTAGAAATCTAAATCCCTTCTCTACGTGTCGCCTTGACAGCAGAGGTGACAAATGAGGAGAAGCCTCGATTGTGACTCCAAGAGCTGGAGGTTTTGGACGATAAACGCCTGCAAGCTCAACAACAAATCTAGAGCCTTCAATAAGAAAGTCAAGAAGCAAACTTTCAAGAAAGGTGACCTTGTCTTAGCTGTGAGAAGATCTATGGTGATGACGTATAAGACCAAAGGAAAATTCTAACCCAAATGGGAAGGACCATTTGTAGTAGAGTTGGTCTACTCAAATGGAGCATATCACCTCATAACCTTAAACGGTGATACGATCATGATGCCAATCAATGACAAATTCTTGAAGAAATACTATCCTTGATAGCACTCTTCTCCTGATCAGGTTAATACTACACCTCTAATCGAAACTCCAGATCCAAGATGAACGCTAAAAAAAAAAAGCTTTCTTCCTCCACTGGATCACATCACGGTCAATCAGCGTCAGGCTAATCAAGCACTGGTTACATCATGATGCATGATGTAAAATTTGAAGAAGAAACAAAATGTAAAACTTCAGTTTTAGTCTAGTTACTCTTCTACTGACATCCGACGCCTCCGACGGCTAAGGATAGAGGAAAATGTTGACTTTTATGTCCAACATAAATCTTTGACAACTTATCATGCTGAGGGGAATAGCATGACTAGCCTAACTCAAACGGTAGTTGGTAAAAGCACACCAAATCCGTTGATAGCTGATGGTTTGCTAAAAATCCTAAGGGACTTGGTCCCATTCTCTCATCCAAAAAATCTACTACCAGTTCTCACCCACAGAAATCGTATAGCCACAAAAATACCTGTGTTCATCTTCCTAATGAAATGAACCGGGATTCAGTCAAGTTAACAGTAAACCTCTGACAAACCAGATTTTCTAATCCCCAGTGGATTCAGTTAAGTTAATATTAAACCTCTGACAACAAAACTCATTAGAAATCCTCGTTGTTATGTTAATACTACACCTCTAACGACAAATTTTCCACGTCTCAGGAAATCAACAATTGTCATGTTAATATTAAACTTCTGACAGTTCATTTTATTTTTCACCTAAAATCCCTACCAATTCTCTTTCATAGAGTAGGTCCACAAATACAATCATTGCTATATTAACACTATATCTCTGATAATGAAAAATTTTAATACTCCCCAACGAGTACAAACTTCACTTGTCTCTCCTCCACATGAAGACACAAGTCCTCAAAATTGTTCATATCGCAAACCAATTTTGTCAAGTTAGAATTACACCTCGACATTCTGAATTCCACTTGTCAATTCTCATCAATAGAATGATAAGTCCCCAAAATTGCTCCTATCGCAAACTAATTTTTTTCAAGTTAATATTACACCTCTGACATTCTAAATTTCACTTGTCAATTCTCATCAATAGAATGACAAGTCCTTAAAACTGCTCCTATCATAAACCAATTCTTGTCAAGTTCAAAATTACACCTCTGACAAATTACTGTTAAGTTTAATACTATACCTCTAACAGCGATTAAGTTGTTGCCAAGTTTAATATTAAACCTCTGACAGCCACTTTCCCTCAGGTTTTCATATCGTAGCTGAGATGAGCGATGCTAAGTTTAACATCACATCTCTAGCGTCCAGTTCATTACTAAGTTCAATAATATACCTATGACAATGACTTTCCCTCGAACTTCCCTATCGAAGTTGAGATGATTAATGCCAAATTTAAAATTACACCTCTGGCATTACCTTCACTATTAAGTTCAACATTATAACTATGACAGTGATGTTTCAGTCTTCCCAAATGAAGCTGAAGTCCCCGTTGAGTCAAGTTAATATCACACCTCTGACCCACATTCCTGTCAAGTTAATATCACACCTCTGACAGTAATCTAAAATTCCTGAAACAGAATTTTTTTCTAGCTTTGACTTGTTAAGTTAATTATTACATTTCTAGCAAGCCAAGAGTTTCTACTTCTATGTGTCTGATTTTCAATGCAAAAAAGGAATTCAAGACATATCAGAAGACAAGAAAAAGTATCACTTTTATTGATGTTCAAACATATGAAAGTGATACAAGACGCTCTCTTATACAATAAGATTGAGTGTTACAACAAAGAAATACAAAGAAGTTCCTCTCTCTCAGTGAAAGGCTGCACTCACTCCTCAAGATATCTATACTGCTCTAAATACAAGATGTTTGGAAGAGCGTCGAAGAAAGGTTTCTCTCTTCTTCCATTGAATCATGTCGCAGTTGATCAGTGTTGAGACGATCGGATGCTGGTCACATCATGATGCATGATATAAACATTGAAGAAGCTCATCGCTAAACAAGAGCAATGGTGTTTCTCGAGGTTGAAATGCAGAAGAACATTCTGATTCTACCCGACCAACTGGGTGTGAACCGTAATCCTTCACTTAATGAGCATCTCCACCACCAGAAAGTCATCCAATGAGTATGAGTTTTTCGTCGATGTCACTTCTGGGTGTAAGATTGGTGAAGGAAGGATCCGAGACCTTATTGGTGACATCCTCTTTCCTGTGGCTCTAAGGGTACCATACCCACTACATACCCACTGTGATCATGATAAACCCAAGGCAGTACTAGTGCATCATGTCCAATAAGATCTTGACGGATATCTCAAGAGCTCGAATAAGCTGGCTGGTTGAGATATTCTCTCATGATCCTAGCGAAGACGCAGAAGACTAATTGAGGCTGTCAGAACCTGCAAGAAGCAAAAAATCAAAAATTTAAAATTTTGTTTAAGGCAAGAACAGAAAAGCTGAAGGGCAGACGCGACTAAAGTTGTGAACTTCAGACGGGAGTTAATCTGTGCAGGTCTGAACGCGGTCTGGTATTAGACCTGTGTCCAAGATATAAGACACGAGGTAGCTCAGACGCAGAGTTCGCCACACCCGCGTTTGAGAAACAGGAGTTGCCACATCCAAGTTCAGAGGTCTAAAAAGAGATAGAATTCTCTAAGTCAAGAACCTCAAACGCGAGCTTCATGTACAAAGCTCGCGTTTTAAGATCCAAGCACAGAGTTTATCACACTCACGTTCAAAGGATTTGTGACTTAGAGTTTAAAGTTAGTCAGCTCGCGCTTCATCAAGAAGTCTGAAAAACGCGACTTCCGAACACGGGCGCATCAATCAGACTTCAAGAGAAAATCAAGAGATCGAATTTCTTCAATAGACAAGAAACAGAAAACTAGTGGGACTGAGTATTTCATGGCGATAAATGATTCCTATCCGAGAAAGAATTCTCTAGAAGTTGAACTTTATTCATCAAGGCGCGACCGTTAAAAGCACTTAAAGCAATACTTATTGATCTTGAAATCACTTGACAGTGATAATCTTTAGAGAAGATTAAAGAAAAGCATGAAAACTTTGAGTTCAGAAAGCATGAAATCTTCGAGTTCTTGCTATTCATTAGGACACGTCCCCTTAAAGGGAAGATAGACAAATCAAGACGAAGACCTTTAGAGGGCATGCTCGCAAAGAAAAATAGTCTAGATAATGGACTATTAAGGGGGTGAGGCCTATTTATAGGCAAGCCATAAGGCCTATAATTAATGGTATAAAATCAAAACCATCAGCCTTAATTCCCGCACGAACATCAAGTCCAATAAGGAGCTGACGTGTGGATGTTGCTTCGGGAAACATCGAAGGACACAAGTCCCCAATCGTCAACGCCAACCTGACATTAAAAGATCCAACAAGATCTTTAAGATGGGCTGCATGTAACGCTTAGGAAGCGGTGTTATGCATAAACTCAAAGGTCGTGTTCACAAGTCTGCGACCTTTTATAAAGCCGAGGGCTGCGTTCCTTTCATTCTACTGAAGAGTCCACAACCATGTCTCCTTGAAGTGGTCCAGAGCCGCATCTCCTCCGCGAGTGGGGTCTACCTTCCATGACTATTCAGGAATTGCGTCTTGAGTTCACACCCATTCACAAGACTTGAAGGCTGCATCCTAAACCTGAAAGTCGTATCTCCTTTATCAAGAATGCAGGTTCGCGCTTGAGTTTGCGCCCTCTCAGGGACCAGAGTCGCGTCTTATTGAGTCAGAGCCACGTCTTCACCAACCAGCTGAGACTCGCGCGTCATTCTTGAGGAGCTCAAAATTGCGTCTCCACTGTAGATGAAAGCCGTGTCTCAATCATGAACTCAGTACAACCTGAGTTTACGCCCTCTCAAGGGACCAGAGTCACGTCTTTATGAGTTAGAGCCGCATCTTCACCAACCAGTTGAGACTCGCGCGTCATTCTTGAGGAGCCCAAAACCTCGTCTCCACTGCAAATGAGAGCCGGGTCTCGCTCAAGAACTCAGTGCAGCCTCATGTCGTACCCTATCAAAACGACTAAGGACTGGGTTTTAACAAACAATCAAGGAGTACGACTATGAAAACTGAGTCCATATAGGCAGCCAAAGAGTCTGAATGGATAAAGACGAGACAAAATTGGAAATTTTATTATTTGACTTGAAAATAATAAAAGTAATACAAACACTCTTATTTAACAAAAGGAGTGTTACAAAAAGGAGAAGAAGGTCAATAATTTGCTCCCCAAAAACTAGATTTGTTTCCGGAGGCGATGCATCTCGTGCTGAAGCACCCTTTCAGCTTCCATCAAAACTTGGGCCCGCAACTCTTCCTCAGACAAAAATCTCTTCGTAACTAGTTGCGCCTGAAGAGACTCCAACCTGGAGGAATGAACTGTAAGGTTTTCTTGGACCTGCATCTTGGCAGCCTCCAACTCTTCCGGCATTTTTTTAGTAACAACAAGTTTCTGCTCATTGAACTCAATCAAGGCTTGTGCCCTGGCAATAGTAATTCGAGCAGCGGTTATAATTTGCTCTGCACTATGGATGACGATTTCAGATTCTTTTGAATCGCCAATCAGTCTTTGGTAGTCAGCTTGAAAGTACTGGAGATGGCAGGCTTCTTCAGCCATTTGCTCCTCTATCTCCTTTCGCTCGTATTCTTGAGCGGCGAGGAGCGTACTCAGCATTGACCGAGCCTCATCCATTGAGCCAGCATTCTCTAGGGTCTTGAGCTCCTTCAGGTGGCTCCCCAGCTATTCAACCAGTATCAGACACACCCTAGCCTGTGAAGGATTCCCAGTGTGACTGATGTTCTCGATCTGATTCTCGAGAAGCATCCAGGCAAATTCAAAGGAACTGCCCTCGGAAATGACCAAGTCAATACAGGACCTCATGGAAGCAAAAAATTGTTGCACCATTTGACGTGCTAGCTCTTTCGTGATGTCATTAGCTGGAGATAACCCTGCTGACGTACTCTCGGGCCCTTTCCATGACAGAACGAGAGACGAAAACTAATTCAACTTGTGCAGGGGTGATGCCGATAACTGGCTCGTCAGACACTAAGGTCGTCGCTAATACCTCCGGGACAGTTATTGTTGTAGCAGCTTCTACAGCAACAGAAGCAATAACAAACTCCACGGCAATGGGCTCCCGACTGAAGTTTAAGCTGTGCTATCTTTTGCGCTAATGCTTACCGCAGGATCCTCCACTTGAGCTACCCAGTGCTCTCTGCAAACCACAACATTAAACGTTGGTGGTAATGATAAAAAAGAGAGTATCCAACATGTTAGTATTCTCTTACCAAGTTGAGGATCTAAAGATGGCAAATCCCTAGATAAGCCACTTGGGGATAAGGGCTCCCGACCTCAAGGTTGCACCCTTATGAGGCATCCCAGTAGCGGGAGCTTCGAGGCCCTCATGCTAGGCCAGCTCTTTGATCATCTCTCAATATGAGAAGAAGTTGTGGCTTCATTACCGGCAGCCAGTCCTGTAAAAGAAAGTCGAAAGGAGATATTAGAACTCATTCCTAACTTGATGGTGAATCAGTCAGGAGGATAAAGAAAATACCTTTAGTAGCGATGACCCTTGCTATCGGTGAAACCATCACAGGGACATTTCCCTGTATCTCTTCCTCCGAGATATGCGAGAATTTGCTTGTGTCAGAAAAGTGGGTCATCGCCAAAATTGACTTCCTCACTAGAATAATATCCATATTTTTCGGACAATGAAGATGACAACTTAATACAAGAGGTTTCACCGATTGAGGCTTTGCCACTGAATACCCTGGTAGTAGGGCTGGGATCGATAACCCGCGAGGTGGGCATCAATACACTGGAAGACCAGGTTGTTGCACCTTCAGCCTTCTCTCATGAACTGAAGAAGGTCCAAGCTGAGTTGAGATTCTCGGGATCTCAACGCCATCCCTCCCCACCAAGTCAACCTCAGGTCGCTCAACCTCTTTAGCCATGATGGGTTCATCCGCGAGCTCTCCCTCCTCTAGGATCACGGGACCCCTGCTGCGTAGATCGCAGGAGCGAAGGACGGGAACTTCTTCCTCCTCTTCTTCTTCCTTCCCCTTGCTCTTCAAAACCAGGAGGAACTACCTTAGGCATCGAAGCTTCTGCCGCCGATTCCCTCCTAGCCTTCTTCAGGATAGGCTCACCCTTGGAAGCAGAGCCGCGGGAACGTTTGGCCATAGCCTGCTGATTTTTTTAGCAGGTTGCCCCTTAGATGCTACTGTCCTTGGCTCCATTCCTGCTTCTCCTCCTGTTTTCCTCTCGGCCATCCGATACTCGTCCATACCTCGCACATGTTTGTTAGACCCCAACTTGGTTTCATAAGATGCCTTGATGCTCTTAATACAAGAGGTATTTATTTCAAAATCAGGATCCTACTAGCCAGAGAGTACCATGTGCAGAAACTGAGGCTGGTATGACAACTGGGCGTCTTGTGAGGCAGGCTGAAAATAACTTTTGTCCCTCTAGCTACACTGTAGTACCACGCTGGGTCACCTTCAAACAAGTTCTGCTGAAGCAGAGGCCAACGTTGAGGTTGTCGACATATAATAATCATAGTCGAACTGCCGAGCAAAATGACTAGGCACGTAAGGCTCAATCGTACATGAATCTCCTTACCGGAGATCAGATATCCAGGCCGAATATTGATCAGCCATCAGAAGATTCCTGATGCAGCCTCGTGAAGTCATCTGGGCCCGCAAGGTCGGCAAACTTATCCCTGTAGGACGCACCAGCAATCTCAGGGAAGCAACGGTCGAGCTGATAGTTCAAAATGTTCAGAATGGATTCCAAACAAAGAACATATAGTAGTGAGACCATCTTGAATTCTCCAGCTTCTACACGAAGGGAACGAAACCTTCAGAAAGAGGCACCGCCGTCATCAGTGAAGGGCAGTGCATAACGTACCAGGCTATCAGGTACATATATGGAAGCTCAATCCTGGGGTTAGGGCTCTTCATCTCGGCCTTCCCTCTGAATCGAACACTGGCCTGCCTTCAGAATATACAATGGCCTCCACTTAGCACACGCTTTTAACCAGAGCTTGTAATCCATTCTGAATTCCAGCTATTATCACTAGATGGAGAGCGATAGACTTCCCGTAGGCAAGTAAGACTGCCGGGTACACCACATCGGTAACGATTACTTCATGCGGCAGCGTTGGACCACACAACGCCTTAGCTACAACATAAGGAACCCCGCCAATAAAGCCCGGTCAGAAATGGGAACTTAGGCCTGGTGATGAAAACTTTCAAAAACCATATCAGGTCTAAAAGTGTCCTCGTTCGACTCGGTGGTATAGGAGCTTGTAAAGTCATTAATCCTCTCAGCAATTTTCTCGTCAGTGCAAGGCGTCAGACTAGTCACTGGGCTATCCTTCTCATTTATGCCATTGAACAGATAGCTCGCCCAAGACATCTGCTTGACATCCCTGTTCCTCCAAGAGGATATCTGCCCACAGATGTGAAAGTGTCAACACTTTCCAGTATGTCTCATACACCTGAGGGTCCTCTTTTCTCAAGAGGTGAAGCTCCTAAGAAGCCGGAACGTATTCTTCATAAGGAGCATCTCTCATAACTAGCCCCAAGACTTCATATAGCTCACGAAGAGCAAGCCCCATCTCTCCGGCTGGGGTAAAAAAATACCCATCAGAGGATTATAATACTCCAGGATGCCATAAAAATTATGAGAACTCTGCGGGAGGCTATACTGTACAGCTCTACTGAAGGTATAACCCCACATGTTGCAGCAGAGCCCCAAGCTCGACAAGAAAAAATCCAACCATTCTACCTCACCATGATTTGTCAGTAGAATGGACCCACCTGGGTGGGCGAAAGTCAATGGGAAAATCACCCCTAACTTTCAAAAATTGATTGATGAAGGTGGCGCCAAGCTGGGGCTTTCTCCTTTTGGATACTCAGCCTCACTAACCCAGGAAATAAACTGAAGACATCTTTCTCATAACCAGCAGAGTATACTTCTTTGGCACCTAATATGCCGAGAGAAACGTCGGAGACAAACTGGGAAAGATCCCACTCCATCATACGATGAACGGACATATGTTGAAGATAGGACAAGGAATACATCCTCTCCATATTGGGAAGAAAGAACCTCCTGTCCCCTATCTGACGGAGCCACCTATAATCTCCGTCATACAGAAACCTATCATCCTCGTTGATGGCGTCACCAAAGAAGAAAGCAGCTTCCTTAACGGATGCGGGAATCCGCCTCGAAAAGCCCATCGGAGATAATCTCCCGAAGCGTCACCATACTGGCCTTGGAGATCCTCTCCTTTCGCTCCTTTGACTTACCAGTAGTCACAAGAGCAATCTTCTGAAGCACGAAGGTCAAATTACGATCAGCGCCACCTACGTGCTCAAAGTGACACTTCTTGGACAAAGGGTTGGAAGAGTATCGCACTGCAACGAAGACAACACTTAGTCAGAATCTGAAAGAAAATAACTAGGTGTTTGAAATTCAAACGCAGGAATGAATCCAAACGCGGAAATCAAACAAAATCCGTGTCTAGTCTCCAAAATACGAGGCCTGCATGGAACCCGCATTTCAAAATCCATAACTTAGAAATTTTCTAAGTGTCAGACTCAGACGTGAGAATCACTGAAACTTGCGCCTGATCTTAAAGACGCAAGAATCATAGGTAGTATGCGTCTGAACCTCCCATACTTAGAAAAATTCTGAGTATTGAGCTCAAAATGCAGGGCTCAACGAGGCCCGCATTCAATAAACAGATATAGACTCAAGTTGATGAAGTAAAGACGTGGAGGTCGTCAAACCCGTATCTTGCCTACCAATTCAAGAACTGCGTATGAAAATTAAACACGGACATGAGCCTCGCATTGGTGGTTCACATTCAAAAGAGACTTAAGAGTTAAGAGAAATCTTTAAGCCTCTTCAATGGTGAAAACCAGATCAGATGATTTTACTACCTGAAATGGGGTCTCCTACGTGAAAGGACGGCCCATTTGAGTCTCAGGAGCAGCAGCACTCGAGGACGAAGCAACATGCTTGGCTTTTGGTGCCATTGCAATCGTGAAAACGGGGTTGAAGATGATGAAAATGGAAAAAAGCTTTAAGTTTTCCTTAACTCTCGATAAAAAGCTCAGCGAAGAAGAAGAAGAGTCTAATGATGACTCTTGAAAGACTGTTGTTTTTTATAGGCATAGTGATCCGTAGAGATACGCGGCGCATGTCTCGAGGCCTAATCCCCACCAGACGCGTGGCATGCGTCTTAAATGCGACGCGGACTTCGCTCATCAAAGGAAGGATGTCCTCTCAACTCCGCCGGACACGTGGCAACGCGTCTAAAATGCAGGACTCGCGTTTAACAAAAATCACGTCCCTCCAAAGGTCGCATCTTTTCAGCAAGACTAGAGCTGCGTCTAGTCAACAGGGTGAGAGTTGCGTCTTCAGTTCAAAGATCGCGTCCCTCTAGAGGCCGCGTTTCTTCAGTAAATTAATATTTGCGTCCCCACTCCAAGTGAGGACTGCGTCTCTAGAGCAATATGACCCCTGCGTCTACAAGACTTGCATTTAATCTTTACTTCTGCAATCAGTTTAACAATACACTTGCATAAGGAGACGACTATTTATCCCTTTTCAACAGTACACCAACAACCAACTCAGAGTACTGAGGAGTCTAGACTGCGTATCTAGATACTCACATAATGATCTCTTGGGGCTTCAAAAGGTTTTACAGTTCACTCACGAAGACCATATTCCAGACAGGATCAAGCTCAGGGCATCTCAAACGATTGTCAGTCCAATCATGAGGAGTATTAATCCAACCAAAATTCAAAATATTTTGAAATCCGTCCCAGTAAACCGCGGAATATCGAAAACTTGGAGGGAATTCTATAGACTGTCTAAAAATTACTGAAGATAAGTCATCAAAAAGCAGAGTCCAAACTCCAGACGTAAGGCTAATCATCGCCATTAGCGTAGCATCAAGATGCGAGGATTGAAACCCGCGTCTCAACATCATTACAATGACCAAGACGCGGAGCATGAATGCCGCATCTCAGCATCACTGCAGTACCAAGACGTAGAGCCCGCGTCTCACGTGAAGCTTGACGCAGAATTTGAAGCTCGCGTTTCTTAAGCATCACCTCAATGGCAAAACGCAAGGCCCAAAATCCACATCTCAGTTATAACTGCCCTCATTACTGGTCAATTACTGCCCACGTAATGAGGGAGTTAACCCCCATTATGAAGTATTTTTAGGGGACACTTTTACCCTCTGAAGTCTCTATAAATAGCCCAGTTTGCTACGGTCGAGAAAAAGGGGTTGGTCAGAAGAACTTCGGTTGCAAATCCAGGAGAAATCGGAATCTCTAGCTAAGGAATACAAAAGAGAAAAACTCTTTTAACAACTTGCTGAGTTCAAATTAGTTCTTTCCTCAACTCTCTTTTGAGATTTTATTGGACAGGAGCTGTGCTACTCCATCCATAATCCAAAGAGAAGATTCCCAGAAGATAGTGACGTTCATCAGGTCAACGAAAAACAAGATTCACTTTCCATCGCTATATCAAGAACCCGACATTAAACAAAAGGGAGATCTGAACTTGAATATCTCCCTTCTTTTGCAATCAGATTATTGATCCGTTATAATTTTCATTACAATCAAATAAAGAATTTTACGCGCCTTCAAAATTTTCACCAACAGCAAGTTGCTGACCAAGTGAGCTAAGAGAGAGACAGTTTGAATACATTGTTTAAAAATAATGAAAGGGGTCCATTCTCTCTTATCAACTACTAGCCAAGAGAAGAACACTAGAATAATTAAGCTAGTGTGGTAAGATTTAGCTATGTTGATGATGAGTGATATGTATCTCATCATAACATAAGATTACCAATTAATAAGACTTAGAGAGAAATAGAAATTAAGATATGAGAACTTAAAGATAAGGGTCTATCCAAGAATAATGAAAAAGAGATTGAAAGTGAGTGATTAGGAATTTATAGAAGTGTCAAACTAAAGAGATTTAACACTACTCAACAATTACTTACATATTTTCTTGTGGGTATGAGAGTTGAAGCTTTCGTCATGTTGCTCCATGTTCCTCTTATAAACTTTGATTTAACTTTGAATATGCTTGATTTGTTGGAGCTTAATTGACCTTCCATCCTCCATCTAGATTTGACAATTATAGTTTTATTCCATCTAACATCCTTCATCTTTTCTTATTCTATAATAAGATAAAAATATTAATACAAACTCATAATAACTAATTTATAGGTTAATATGCATCATCAAAATCCTTGGAATTACAGACGCTTCTAAGTTTTTTTTTTTCTTTTTGAAAACTATGTTGGCAACAATGCTATCATTACGGCGAATAACACTATCCCTCCGGTGGAGAAGGAAGGTAGTGTTACTTTTACTAATGAAGGTGGTCTTATCACTCTAGAGCATGTAAATTATTGATCAGGATGAAGAAAAATCTCTTTTCAGTAACCAATGTGGTGGATGTAGTTTATTATATCTTATTTGGTTCCAAAGATGTGAAATTTCTTTGGAATCTCTCAAATTTGGAAGCGGATATCATTCACACCGATAAAAGAGCTAAAGAATTTATCCTTTCAGCTTCCTATTCCTATGTTAGTAAGATGTGTACAAATTATGGAGCATCTATTTGTCATGCAAGATTGGGTCATCTTAGCATGGATAACTTGAAAGCTATGATTTCTAAAAATTTGGCGAGTGGGTTTGAATCTCTCTTCTTTTAGATGTGGTGATGTATTTGAAGGTTGTCAATATGGAAAGGCACATCACCTTTTATTTGACAAATCTATTTTCAGGTGTCAAGCTCCATTGGAATGCATTCATATTGACTTGATGGGTCCTTGTGTTACTCCTTCCTATTCTGACTCTCGTTATATTATCACGCCTCATTTCTCAAAATATACAATAGTAAGGACGCGACGAGAGTTGGCGACGCGTATATATAAGGAAAATACCCCGCGTATATGCGCTAAGCCTCAGTACAAGGAATAAACACAAATACAGATATAAATTCAGTTTAAGTAAGTATAGAAATACCTGTAAAAAGGGGTTAGTGATCATGATAGATATGTAAATAGGAATAATTAAGGAAGCATGGACAAAATAATAAAGATACCAATGAATAATAAAGATAGTGTGTCTCCTACTAATATCCTGGAAAACATCAAGTACTACGAAGTCCCTGAGCTCCAACCTGAGAAAGTAATTTCAGGGTCGTCAGAAAGGGATCCAGTGAGTGATAAAATGAAGAAAGTAGTAATATACTATAATAGTATTACAATAGTAATACATAATACATGTCTAAATAACAGTGATACAGTATAATTATACTTATAATCGATATATATATATATATATATATGTTAATATATATATATATATATATATTAATTTAATTATATCTGCACTATTACGTTATTAGTCCTAGCGTGCATGTTACAACAATGTTACTTTTGCAATGTTATATAGTACTAGATTAAAATAATAACTATATCAATCAGGGAGAATTTTATATATTTCAATTAACTTATATGTAATATGAGATAAGATACAAAATTTTAATTATATATTAATGAAATTAGTTTGTATTATTAACATGTATCAAATATTAAATATATCATATTTAGTATTTAGTTTTTAATTGTAATAGGAATTAGTCCTATAAATGATACGAACTGTAATGGTGTTAGTACTAATAGTAACATGAACAACAATAACTGTTAGTTCTAATAATAGCACGAAATGTGACATGAATTAATATGAGCATCTACATAGGAAATAAACCATGCTATAATGTTTATAAATATACAGGAATAATGTGTCTACATATAATACATGAAATGCAGAGTATACATGGTGGTGGACAAAAATCATAAAATGTAACACAATATAAACAAACAATAACTATACATGTATCGAGCATTGCATTTTATTTATACAATAATAACAATCAGTATCACGTGATATTTTAATCAATCTCTTTCAATGTTTCACACCACTGACAGTTCATATCGGAACCCGTATTTCAGCCGAACCCATCCGAACATAGCATGCATGTATCATGATCCCGGCGAAAGAGTGACCAAATAACAAGCGTTTTATCGTCATCATTGTTTAAATTATTTTATTATGTTAATTAAAAACTCAAGGTCAAGGAGCTCTAGTTAGGTGGGTGTACCCCCTGCATTCTCGGGTTCACGGCCTTAAACGAACCCCTGACTGTTGAGATCAGGGCCCTCCACTAAGAGGAAAGTAGGAAACATGAAGCTCAGTGAGCTATAACGATGGTAGCCAGCACTACCATGTCCCTTACAGTGAGACTAATATGGATCTAAGACAACCACCTGACAAGACCTAATCAATAATTAAGTCTCCCCAACCTATATTATATTTGTTATATTTACTACAAAGTAATAATATTGTTAATAAAATGTAACAGGATAATAAGAGACAGAAGGTACGAAATCCATGAAACGTGGGATTCTAGTGGTGGCACCTACACGGTTCAAGAGGTGGCTCCTCCACGTATGTGATGTGGTACTTTATCCCGCGTAGCACTTAGTTCCGTACATCTTAGGTCAATTGCTGGTATATCCAGATAATAGAAGTTTCATATCAATATCAGGAATACATGAAACAATCATGTACTATACTCAGAAAATATTCATGTAACAGTGATACATGAATATTCAAGTAACAGTAATCCATATAATAGAAAAAATAATCAATGCAATAGGAATACAGGAACAATCAAAGTATGTATACATGCGGATCCATGTAACCGTGATTCAGTAAATAGTCATGTATTAGCATTCAATAAATATTCGTGTAAATGTGGTGTGAGATCAATCAAGTCATAAACTCAGGTGGATCGATATAATTATGATACAAGACATGAAATAACGGTGTTCGGTATGATAGAGTATCCGTGTAACGATGATATAAGTGCATAAAATAATAATGTCTGATGTATTAGTTTATCTGTGTCACGGTGATAGAAGTATAGGAAATAACAATGTCCGTAATCATAACATATAGTAATTTGCATTTAACAGTGAAACATAAGTATGAAATAATATTAACCTGTATAAAAGTATTTGTTGTCATGAGTGAGATATCAGTGACAATATCAGAGTGGTATCTTTAACATGATCATGTGTCAATGTTTTAAGATTTGTTATAATGATTTCAATATTATTAACATGATCGATATCATAAAGTAATTATTTACCATTATTTAT